>BGPT01002147.1:59785-101923 GCA_003297045.1 Symbiodinium sp. clade C Y103 | reverse complement strand
TTTCACTTCTTGGAAGGTGAACACCACCTGACACTGAAAGCGTAGATGGCTTGAGTCGCGGCTATGGTAGGTAGGTCTGTACATATCAGAACTCGTCTAGCCCATGAGTCATGAACAGACTCGGGAGGCGTGACCAGANTTAGTGCTTTTAGTTACCTTCAAGCTCAACGAGTGAAAAGGTGCTGAACTGTGCTCAGGGTGTGTTCATCAGATTTAAGAGCCCAAATTCTCTGTTCAGCTATTGGTTTAATTATTCCATTTTCAGACCAGGTCATGCCACATCCTTGGGAGCTCTTGCTAGGTCTGGGCCGTGGGTGAAATGTGACAACTTTCCCTTTCTGTGAAGACCTCAGACCAGCTTTGAAGCTTTGAAAAGTATGGGGGGTACCAAGAGGCGCACAAACTTGATTGTGTTTGTTAAAGTGAATTAAAACATGAAAAACCATCAGTGTTTGTGGGGGGTTCATCATTTTGAGCCCAACCCTTTGTCTCACTGATCCTATTTCAACTTGTCGCAAGTTGCGACTCTGGAGCAGGTCCCACAGCTCCAAGCAGGTCGTTTGGCCCCAAGACACAAACACCTGGGTTTGTCATAAGGAGGTCACCAGCTCGGGGTATGGGGGGGGGGCAGGGCGGGCAAAGAAATGCAACACATGCAGCGCAGAGACAGACCGCTTGGACCACGGAATCCAAGGGCGTTGACAACCCGGAATGTCATTGCGAAAAACTTGCAGAGGTGGGACCCTGTTTCACTGAATTAAAGGACAAAACATGTGCCAAAACCTGGGCCAAGCAGGTTGCTTTGTCGGAACCAGCTGCTGAAGGAGCGGTTGCCACTTTCAACTGATTCCTGAAGTGGGTTTGTCTTGAAATGGGGACAACCCCAATTATGGCCACTGAATGGGGAAATTGATGATAAACCAATATAAATTATCGGATTTTGGGGTTCCCTAGTTTCAGACAAACCCAAATTGTTTTTCCATGTGCATTGTTTCCAATGAAAATGGTTCAACCTATCCGCAGAAGACAGGCTGTGCCGCTGAAGCCACCCTTTGGCTGGCACGGGGTCGCGATTTCGCAGGGCCTAACTGGATCGCGTTCCATGTTGGGGACAGCTGTGTAGCCAACTCAGCCATGAAAATGCCAGATTGGTGGTTTCAGAACACTATGTTTCACTATGTCTCACCCCTTATTTCCATCTTCTTATGGATCAAAAAATTACATGTCTTTTAAGTGAAGCTGACTAAATAAGTGATTCCAATTGACTGATATGAAATGGGGATGTCGGTCAGCAATGCTGCCGTGAAGTGACATTCTGCCACCAAGGTGGTTGAACGCTGTACGGGGCACCCCTGTGCAGAGCCCAAGACCAGGAGATGGGATTGCATGGACGTTTGAACACGATGGCATTTCTTCCAAATCCTTTGAATTCATTTGAACAGAAAAAATAGCTTCTAGACTGTATAGACATATAATATCATATAATGTATAAATGACTCTACTATATAGATCTATATAGACATTTATAGACTATACTGACACTTTGACACTTGGCACTTCACACAGTGTTTGACCGTTTTTTTTCGTGAAGTCTTTGGTATCGCTGTTGCTACGGCAGGACAGCCGACGCCACAAAGCCGCCTGGAAGGCCTGGAGATCTCCAAGTCTTTGTGCCAAGGGAATTATGTCAGGCGGGGCCTCAGAGTTCGGTGGTGGGATTTTTTTGGTTGTGCCAATGGTTTTGGTTGGGACTTCGATGATATTAATTTATATGGAAAGACTCTGTTCAACTATGTTCAACTGGTGTTTTTTGGTTTCAATACTTATTTCTTGTGAATAATCTTTCGTAATCCAATGTGGAAACCATTGCTTTGGAGTGGTTTCTTGGATCATCATTGCACAAACAATTCGTGTCACGCGAGTGGTTCGCGTTGCAATGAGGACGGTACACTCAAGATATTGACAGAATTGGCAACTTTGACGCTTAAGGCGCTGTGGACTTGCGAATAGGAGTTCAGTCAGATGATGAGTTTTGGATGTTTTGGTTCTCTTGAAAAAACACGTTGCTATCATTTGTGTGAATCAGTTTAATCATCACCCGTAACCAACAGAAATCACCCAATCTCCTCCCACAACTGGAGGATGGCAGCGTTCCCCCAGAAATCGTGTGTGACCAAGACTTTCAGGGGATCAATGGAGATCAGTTGCAGTGACATGATTTGTGTCGCAGCAGCCTGATGCACTGATGATGAGTCTCCGGTTCACTAGTTACACTCAGGCTGAGTTGGAGTTCCTCCGATTGTTTGGGTGGGGAACTCGCAACACAGAAATGGATGGCAGATCAAACATCATCCAGGTTCTTGTGTTTATTTTGTGTCTGGCAAGGCCTCAAAGACTTCAGCATCAAGTCTTTCATTCCTTGCACATGGAGTGTTCCGTAACAGCCCCAGCTGTCGCTACCACCATGTGTTGGTCGGAAGGTTTCAACAGTTTGAGCCACTCTTTCAGGGGGGGAAGATCTTTGAAAGTCCCAACTGTATGCTGTAGAAATAGACACACCGCCAAATTAGAGCAAATAACTTAACCAATGACAAACATCCTTTTTGGCAACTTTGTTGTTGTTGACGGATTGCTCATAGATTCTTGACATATGTGTTGCACAGTTTGCCTTTTTGATGCTGTAAATTGATACACATGAGTCACATGAGTCGACCCACACAATTTGTATGTGTCAATATTGTTTATGTGTTTTTTTGTATAAATTATGAAACCAGGAAAAAACTGATTTGTGGTACATCACGGTGAACCAATCCTGTTTTGTGGTCTTACCTTCAAAACTTGGATAATTGAGATATGAGCGGCAATAATTTGGGGATATACTGTAAGACTAGCAATGCATGGAATTTTCCGGTAAATTGCCTAGACCCTCCAAGTACCCATAAGATTTGTTATCTACCCCATCATTTTAGTACGTTTACCGACTTATATGATCTTATATGGGTACTTGGAAGGTCTAGGTAACCATATGAAACCATACCCAAAATTATATATATATATATTCCCATTGATATCCCAAATATCTCGGTGGATCTTTTCACGACCCCAGGCGGATGTGCACCGCGTCGTTGCCAAAGTTTGCGTCCGGCAGGACTGCGATGAGTCGCTGGGTGAGGTGATGCGCTGCGGAGATGCCTCGGAAAAGATTCAAACACGAAAAGGTTTACCCTCTGGTAATGACTAACATAGCTATTGAACATGACTATTTATAGTGGATTTTCCCATTAAAAATGTTGATTTTCCATAGTTATGTTAGTTTGCCAGAGAGTAATAGGAGGTGTTTTAAGATATTTTAAGATACTACCACTATTTCTTTAGTAAGAAAATATGTGTATATATGTATATAATACAATATAATACACATATTAATGTGCTTTTCGATCGTGTTTGGGGGGTCGGCGATAGGCTGAAATCTTGGGAAGGGGAGGTTCAGAAGAGCATTGGATTTTGCAGATGAACCAAATTTGGGTCAGATACCTCCTGCGATCAAAGAGAAGGTCATCAGAAGCATGGAAAGAGATCACACAAAATACTCTCATACCCCTAATATTGTTTCATGGGGAATTTACACATATTTGGGATTATCTATTTAGGGGGTGTTTCTCATATGTGTATGGGAGATGGGGAACAAGAATCGGCAAGTCTCAGGTTGAGCAAGTATTCTCTGCCACGCTGTCACGTCTCTTTGGGACTTCCCTATGATTTTGGCGACTCCAATTTCTTGCCCAGGTCCCAGCGAGATGTGTTCAGATGATTTCCCTTGGGTTTCATCAAACATGGCAAGCTGGCAAATCCCTTATAGATACGGGGAAAATCCCAGGAAAATCATGGGAAAAGATGGGAGAATCCCTGAACGAAATGGAGGTTCAATGTGAAAATCATTTGCAAATGGCTGATTTTCCAGCCAGCCATGTTTGATGAAACCAGAGGGTACCTCTGCAGAGGATGTGGGCCATCAGTGCCATCAGTTCACTGCACTGGAGGTATGCGCCGTCTTGTGAACGCACCGGACAGTGCAGCTCTGAGCAGCGCGTTTTTCTGGTGAAATGCAGCAGATTTCAACATTCCAGAAAGCATCCATGGATTACCATAAATTAGATAGTTCATCATAGTCTTCCCCATCAAATGGGGCGTTTTCTAAAATACAGGGGTACCCCAAATTATCCAAATCATTAGACCATCTTAAAGTATTGGAACCTATGGTGACCTGGGGATCATCCATTTTAAGAACCTTCCAAATCGCCATTTTAGGCTCTCCTCCATTTTGGGAGTCTTGAGGCATCGCTGCTTTAAGCACTGTGGCCTGAGGTTCTATTGTCCTCCCGGATTGCCGACCACTCAGGGTAGGTGCAGATCCTCTAGGGTCTGGTTGAATGGTCTTCTGCAAGCACAAGTACACTCTGGTAATTTAACATAGCTATTGAATATGGCCATGTATAGTGGATTTTCCCATAAAAAATGGTGATTTTCCATAGTTACCATAGTTATGTTAGTTTACCAGAGGGTACCCCAATAAACACTCTACTGGCTGGAACAAAGAAAAATCAAGAAACATGTTTTAAGAAATCCCTTCCATAATTAGAAAACCCCCAAAAAGATGCCGACAAGGTGGAAACCTGGAACTTCAAGGGACAACTATCATCATCTATACCATCCTGGAAACGCTGGAAACACTGTTTTATCCTGGAAAATTCAACCAACAGAGAGTTTCATCCCTTGCCCCTAATATAAAATAATATAAACATGTATAAAAATACATTAAAATACATCTAGGAACCACGGTGGAAGTTTTTTTTTCAGATTTTTTCATTTCTCAGGGATCTCAAGGCCATCATCCCGTAAGGCCGTTGGCTTTGCAATTGACCCTGAAAGCTGGCAGCCGTTCAGCTGAGACCTTAGAGATGTCCGGCAGAGATGTCCACGGTGTACGGATCTGTAGGGGGACACTGTTTTTTGGGGGACATTTGGAGAACCACCAATTTCAACATGACATAATATCACCAATAACGATGAACACACAATAAAACACATCTAATCAATGATTGTAGGATGTCCATCAATCAACAGTTGGGCGTACTCCATACGTTTTTTCCCTGTTGGTTAGATCCTCAGGGGTCGTGCAACTGGGAGAATCTGATCGTCCAAGGCGACGGTTTGGGCAGCCATGTTGCATGCTCAGCCTTTGTGCCAAGCTCTTCATAACTCTGGCATCCACGGTGCATTCTGAATGATTGTCCAACGGTTGCTATCCCCTGGTAATTTAACTTCACTATGGCAAATCACCGTTTCATCCATGTTTCATAGGCAAATCATCTATACAAATGGGCCATGTTCGGCAAAATTTTGCCGGGTGCCCATTGTTTGCATCCCAACATCGGTCAACATGATTCTCCAAAACGGCCCCAGGCTGGAAGGCTTGATGCCTGCAGTGGTGTCAGCACGGCGGACCCTGGCTCCTTGGACAAATAGACAAATCCCAGGGGGGAAATTCAGTTTTTTCGACCTTTGGAGCCTCCAGTTGTACTGAAAGGATTGGAAAACGTGCTAAAATGATGGGATAACATACCAAGTTTTACGGCTACAAACGGAGAGGGTTGGAAGAAACCGGGGCTTATTGATTGCTATAGAAGATTCACGCTTGAAACAAGAAATTGTGGACTGGATACGGTGTTCCTTTCTTTGCGGTGATTCATGAACCAAAGTTCCACAACCTGCACAAGGAAAGAATAGCTCCATGGCATGGCTATTCCCGGTGTTTTCATACACCCCTCTTGTTGAGCCTTGAGACTTCCCCGGAACCGCTTGAGGCGGTTTCACTTAGCGACTCCGATGACGCTGGTGGCAGCAAAGTTGGTCGATTTGCACGGGACCGCGGTCGATTTTGCCGGGGATTTCGTATAGCAAAACCATGGTGGGCTTCCTGACACAGTTGCAACTTAAAGAACAAAAAATAAAGTTTCTTGGCTGGATAAAGGGATTAGATTCAGTATGATTCAATTGGATATTCCATGTTTGAAATGACACTTCCACTACATATGTCAGCAGTAGACCATACAGTGATGCAGTCCGGTAAAGTTCAACCCACACTTATTCAGCAATGCAAGAATGCGGAGTTTCAGAACATTGGCGAAGGGATGGTTTCCGTATTCAAAAGGACATTTTTTTGGGATGAATTTTGATTTTGGGGTCTTTGTCATCGATATATATCATTTGAAATTGTTATGATGCCAACACAATTCATTTGATGCCAAAATAGACTATAATTTGATGTTTTTGTAGACATGAGTATCGATTGGCCTTCGAAACGATCACAATTTAGATACGGAGCCCAACACGAATTACGTCCGTTTCAAATGAAATCATGGAAAGAAAACAACATTATATAATCCTGGCCACTGATAACAAGGTATCACCCAAAAAAGATTGCCACAATAGAGGCCCTTGCTACGATTGATGTACCACATGGTGTGCATGATATGAAAAATCTCAGCATTAGACACCAACTATGATCAATTTATATACATTATATATATATATACACCAGTCAATGATAGCAAATCTCTATATCATCATTTTGGTGAGTTGAATCAAGTTGAATCATCATAAATCAGCCATGAATTAGATATTTGATGGTATTTGTGTGGACCTAATATGGCCATCTCCCAACATCACAGGAGTGGTTAGAGCATGATGAGATGCGCTTGGGATGTCCCGGAGAGCTGGCTTTTTTCTCCATCTCCAGGGCGGGGGATTTGGGGATTTCATGGTGATTTTGAGGTGATGATATATGTGGGATTTAGCCAAGAAATATGGGGATAATTAATGGGACTCAATTAGTGGTGATTTGGGGATAATAATGGGACTTAATGGTGATTGAACCTGGATTTTTCGGATCTTACTCAGCCAGTGGCTGCAATTTTTTTGGGGGTTAGGTCACAGCGCGCGCGCCTCTGAATACGCCAAAATAAGCGTCTTGAGTCGCGCGTCTAAAAATCATGTTTTTTGGGAAGGAAACCCGCTGAATTTGATGGGATACAAGCTATATATATCCCCCATTATGAATCCATATATTTCTTTACAGATGCAATTCATCAATTTTTGTTTGCAATTTAAGATTTCTTTCTCTTTTTGCAGATTCCCATTTTGTGCACTTTTTGTCAATATTTGTCGTGTTGCCGATTTCTTTTTTGCTCCAGTCCTTGGTCTGCACGTTTTTTATCGTTTTTTTTCTGATTCGATCATGTGTCGAACGATCTGTGACATTATTTTTGTGTATGTTCCACTGCAGGGTGTGCACATGCTGAATGAGGGCCGAGTGGGCTTGCCAATGGCGTCTGCCCTTCCTGTTGAATGCACTTGCATGCCACAAATTCTAGACCCCACATAACCTCAGAGTCTCATTGATGCTTGGCATGCTATCATTCTAGGCAAATTCAAGCGAACCCTGCCTCATTTATTGTTAATTTGGCGACTCATCCCCAAAATTTGGCTTAGTTGATGTTTGTTTGTCAATTGCAACTAATCCCTTCCCCCCATTATGAAATACCAATCGCAAAATGTCAGAAAATGAATGGATCCCGTACAGCAGGGGGTCTAGATGGGTATTAGATATAATCATTAGACTCATATGAGGGTAGTGGGATAAACATGGTGAGTTGACATTCATTGACATTCTACACGGGTCGGATTTTTGTGCCGTTCCAGCAACTGCCAGGTTGTGCCCGAGCTGCTGCAAAACTGCCGCGGGCCGGTTACGTGTGGTTTTCATACGTGATCCGGTTTCCAGGCATCGAAACTGCATCTGACTTCGAAGACATGTTGTGCTTGGCTTTTCCAATGTTCCTGAGCTGTTCTCTGCAGTTGAGATGTGTACTCAAAGTATATTCTGTTATATTCTTCAGAAATGAGACTAGCAAGTGCGCTTGATTTGGGATTTCGGCTGTCTTCCGCTTCACCAACCCCCAAAAAATATATATCATGAATAAATTATTTGCGGATGGGGTCAGACCTATCCCCTCAAATATGGATGGTTCTAAGCCAATTACATAACAAAAAAGTTGGAAACCTAGAAGTCCTTGTATGTAGTACAATATAATCTGTCTATAGCATCCTGGAAACACTCTTCTATTTTTTTGGCGCGGTAGTATAAACTAGAAACCAATTTAAATGGCGGCATAAGATAAGATTCTTGTAGCATGGACACCAGTCGCTTGAGCCAATGGTGCTGTTTCAGGATGTCCAGCTTCTATCATGGCTATTGGTTTCCCAACAAGGGACACCTCTTGCCAGATGCTGAGATCTCGTGCAGTGAATCTTTCAGATTTCAACAAAGGAGTGAGTGTACTGAGAGAATATGAGAGAATATATGGAGGGGTTCTTGAAATGCGGGATCCCCAAGTCACCATTCGTTTCAATAATGTTCTAATGATTTGGAAGCCTCCATATCTTCCTTGGGATCAATGATAAGCCCTACCTTGATAGCAAAGCACGAGAAGAAACTGATTGGAAGAAGCAATGTGGATGTTGCTCACAGTTGCTTTAAAAAACATATGCACCCCCTTCTCCAGATAAGAATGACCCAAGGGCAGAAGTACTCTCCAGCATTTCCAACACTTGGGACGGGGAAAATGACTGGACGAGTTTTCCAAATTGGCCCGCCTCTCTTGAACAAATCCACAAAATAATTCAAAACGAGATCACCACGATTATGGGCAGACCATCGGTTCGTCTGAAAATCATGGGAAATGCCATGAAATGCCTGATAAGTTTTGCTGCTTAATCATCATTTTACCTGTACAAGATGTATCTGAAAACGACCATTGGATGCTTTTGGGGGGTCCAATCCCATCCGTTGTCGAATCCGATCCACATTTTGGAGCACAGGCCAGGACAAGACCGGCTGGAAAGGCACGAACTTTTTGAGACCTGGGTCAGCCTCTCAGATTGCCCAGCTCATTTTGATGTTCATCCCAGCTAGCTTCAAGATTTGCTAATTTTGATGATTTTTGGGGGTTTCTTAAAGGGTGGGATCCCCAAGTCACCATAGGTGTAGTAAAATGGTCTGATGATTTGGATGATTTGGGGGGTACCCGCATTTTAGGAAACCTTTGAAGATTTGAAGATACTTCCCACAGTAACCACCAAAAGATAGAGAACTTCTTAATTAGTTATTTAATGTGTGAAACCCAATGCCATAAACCTATACCATTTGGGGGTGGTCCATAGAAAATGACGATGACTTGGGGATTAATGGTTTTTGACATTTGGGTTTGCCACAGCCCATTTTCTTGAGCCGTAGCAGCTGTCTCTTGAGGTCGAGTTGATTCTAAATGGATCCTCGCCCATGTTTGAAGCCAGTGTGGGAATCTCAGCGATTGAATGCAAGATTTCCCCAGCAGGAGATCAGTAGGAACAGAATAACACCCCACAAGTTCAGTACCTTATGTGTTGTTTGTGTCATTTCCATTCATTTCTTTGTCCGAATGCTATGCATTTTCTGGATGTTTGTGTGATTTCTATTCAAGTGTCACCTTTTGAAGCCCCAAAATGTGGCCTGAGAATTCTTGAAGCTACCCCTGGATCCAGGCACTCCCCCATGGGGGCTCCCCCTGTCAGGATCTGGACCACGTCCGTCCAGCACTGCGGCAATCGCTGGGGGATGGGCCGCTTGGCAATGTTGGGAAAGCCTCCAGTCGTACCATGTTGTACCCATAGCAAATGGGAGACGAGAAGATAGGGTAAGCATAGCCTTTCTTCTTGGAGGTACTCGACTGGTACAACTGGCGGGTCTAAGTATGATGAACATCATGTTCTTTGCTTTTAGTGAACATTTTAAGGATATGCGGAAATCAATTGTCTACACAGCCCATTTCTGGACCATAGCCCATTTCTGGACCATGGTCCATGGTGGCTTCTGGTTAGGAACGTGGTCTTCTGCTTGGAGGATGTCGAGAAGTCTCTGCAACGTGTTGAAAGCGCACTTTGCAGAGGCACAGATAGTGGATATTGGGTAAAACAAATGAGAAAAGATGCACTAATTTGTTGCTGAATGTTGCTGATTTGTTTGGTAAAGCTCACATATACAACGTATCTGGATCTCTTTTCATGGGTGAAAACCACGTCATGTAGTTTCTGTCGCGAGGCTACGGCCATTGCACGCCGCTCCCGCGATTTCCGGCGGTGAAGTTCTACAAGAAGCCCAAGCGCGAGTCGCTTCAAAGTCTGTCAAGCGAAGTGATGGGCTCAGCGGCTCAACATCTGCAAGCTATTGTACATGTGGATGATAGGTGTCCTAAGATGTTTTAGGCATCAAAAGATGGGGATATGACAATTATAGTATATTATAGTGATATGTCATAATCCAGAGCCCTCAAAGTGACTCTAATTGAGTTCATAAATTTGGATCCCCTAATTGACGCTAATTGGAGGGTACTTAGAGATATTTGTGAATGATGAATGATGGCACAAAAACACATCATAATAATGTATTATAAGATAATAGGGTTCATCACATCAAGCAATCAAACCATATCCCTTGAGGGTACCACCCCAATCTCACCCCAGTATACCCTGGGATGATCAGTTGTGTTTGTTTTTTTGCAATCATCACATCAGGTGGTGAACATCGACACGTTTCTCTCAGTACGTACGTAGCCACCAATAGGCATCAGGCCTGGTGATTTCTAAGATGATCCCGTGCCGCGTTCATTGGTGACCTGTGCGAAAACAAGCCACTAATGGTGGGTACTTCGAGGGTGCTGGATGATGTATATAACTATAGAACTGCTTGATATATCTTTGATCAGTGATGGTTTTCTCCTAGAGCCCCAAAACCAGTCCGAGTCCAGCCATGTTTGCTACCTGGCTTTCGGTGGGGCGAACTCAGGTCGCACAGCTGGTGAGGCTTCGCTTTCGGTTCGATTATGAAGCTTTGTCAACGTGTCAGTAAAAAGTGTGCAGTCAGAAAGGATATGCTGCTGGTTGGTTAGTTAAGCATAGTTAAGCTATATCTCACTATGATAAATACTCTTGATAAGAATCAAGACGACATTGACATCTTCCTAGGCCCTCCCAGTCCCCATAAAATTTGGTAACTGGTAAAAGTAAAATACCAATCTTTATGAGTACTTGGAGGGTCTATCTTGGAGGGTCTATCTACCCATCAAATCATGCCATTATGCTTGGATTTAGCCAGAAAATTGCTGGCGAAACACAGACAAGAAATGAGATTTGCTGTGGATACCCCACTGGCTACGGGATGGCTCTGACTCAAATCGGGATTGATTCAATGGATTGACCTCTGATATAAGCACACAATCGCAAACATATATGATATTGGTTTGACTCGGTTTGACCTCCAAAATGATTGATTTATCCGACAGCAATAGGGATTGAAGCCATAAAGTTTGTGCTATAATGGGAAATCCCCGTACTAGCCATGGAGGTTTAGTTCGCTGGGAAAATCATCGAATCATTGCTGAGGGATTTCCAACAAGCCATGTTTGATGACACCAGAGGGCAACACTCAGAATTTTCACTGTTCCATTGATACGTTGATCCATACTTTGGTGAATTGCATGGTAAGTTGGGTTATATTGGGTCATTGGAGTTTTTGGGCTTGGGAAGATTGCTGGGTCCTGGACTGCCACCAAAAAGGGCCGTGATTCTTCTGGTTTCATTGTGTGACTTGGCCGTTTGGGCTTTGGAGCCAAGCGCAAAGTTCTCGCTGGGTGCGAGGTCGCACCTAGACTTTGACACATGGCCTATTATCATAAGGTACTTGCGGACATGGAAGGCTCAGAACGATAGGACCTACCACACCACAGTTGAATGAAAGTTAAATCATCCTTAAAAGAAATGATACTGATGCTTCCGAATAGCATATTTGTATGAATATGTGCGCATCGGCCGCATCGACACATTTGCATTAGCAAAAGCCATGTTTAAAGATGAGTCTCGCCAAGCACTCGCACAGAGTTTGAAAATTTCAGCAGTTTACAACCTCAAAAGAACCTTGGCAGATGGCCAAAACAACTCGAGCATTTGGAGTCGCCTTAGATTTCCATTGACAACTGGCGAGGCGTTCATCATGGGGTTCCTTGCGTGGAAGAGCTCCATTTTACGGCACTTTCTTTGGATTTCATGCTGACAAGTCACCATATATATGTATATTCGTAGCATTTTGTACCTGGTACACTTGGTCTCCATGTTTGTCATAGAAGCTATAGAAACTTCTGTCCAGACAAACGTGGGGTGTTCAGCTTCCTCTGCCCAGGAGATGAGACAGATACAAAGCATGCAAAGCAGACTGGAGCAAGCGGAGAGGCAGAATTATCAGCTCCATTTGATGCTTCAGGAGCCTGTTGGAACTTGCTGTGGCCTGCTGATTCCCATCCTTTTTTTTTGGATTTTTTGAAGCAGGAAACAGTTTTTTTCTCTCTTCTGTGGGGGCAAAAACCATGGGTTTCCGCAAAAATATGTTCCTTCAACCAATCCATTGATGTGAGTCGAAACTGGGTACCCACACTTTTGCGGATGGTTCACTGTACGAAGTTTGGAATCAAGCCTTGGGGGGTGCTGGTTCACGCATTTTGGCGCCTCAAAGAGTCTCCCTGTGTGGTTTTGCCCAAGCAACAGTGTTTTTTTTGGGGGGTTGAAGTTGTCAAACAGAGTCACATTTGTGATGTCAACTCCCGGATCAATTGAAATTCGATGAAATTCTGGGATCAAATAGCATGTCTCTTGGGAAGACGAACATGTTCTACCTTCACATCTCAGGGTTCCAATGGCAACCCCGGCCTGACCCTTTCTTTGCCAGGCCCGTAAAGATCCACATACAGTTCGTGCTTGCCTGAAGATGGGGTACCTCTACAATCCGTTGGTTTATCATAGATAGATAAATATTCAGTTGCTCGTATACCCTCAACATATTCCATGTATATTATCTCCATGTTTTCCCAATTATATCCCTATTCTGGTTGGTTATGCTTGGTGGGGACATTGGGATCCAGTACAGTAATTCCACGTAAAACATCCCAAAATACCATAGGGTAACCGTTTACATAGATGTGGAAAAACCATGGGGAAAGCCTATATATAGGACAAGGATCTACAAATGGTGGGTGAACTCCACATCTATGTTACAGGAGGGTCTCCCATGAAATAACCTGGGAACACCTGGAGCTTGATGCCACATGTTGAGGAGATTTGCCAGGACGAGGCAGGGGCCTGCATTCTCGCAGATGGGACGGAAAGTCTTGTTTCAACATGGGGAGAGAACATGACCAGCAATAGTGTAAATGGAGATACCTAGACCCTCAATAGACCAGTTGTACCCACTAAAGGATTGGTCAAAGTACTGAACTCATGGGGTAACATAGCAATTTTTGTGGCTACAAATGGAGGGTCTAGGTATACCACCAATCATTGAACTGGGCTGCTGGTTTCATCTTGATCTTGGCGCCCAGGGGAAATGGAGCAGATCCTCAGGTCGACTCTCACAGTGGAGAGCTCAATTTTTGAGAACGGACCAAGCTTCGTTTCATCTATGGCCTATGGGGCAAGAATCTCAACATTTCTCAACTTCTAAATTCCACCAGCAAGATCATTTATAACATCCAAAAAGCTTCTAAAATCCACCAAACAAAACGATGTTTGTGAAAGTTCGTAAAATCGACCATTTTGTTCCGTTGTTTTTGACTCAACGCCATGTCCCCACAGGACCTTCAGCTATTTACCATCCGCGGAGACCTCGGCTGCCGAAAAGTGTAGATTTCTGGGGAAGTAGCAAGGAAAAATGACATGGTTTGCAACCTCCAATCCAGTAAAAAAAATCATTGAAACATCATTTTACTTGGGAAAAATAAACATTGAACCATCATTTCTGGATTGTATTTTTGTTTCCTCCAACCCCAAAACTCATCCAATTGCAAGTTGAGTCATTTTTCGAACCAAGGCTCGGCCTTCTTGGAAGCTCGGCGAGGCAGAGCTGAAAATCTGTCGTTCGGAGAGTCGTGGTTTTTCAACGAACGAACTGAGGAAATTTGAAACCGTGAACTTAAATGGGTTGGAAGTTTCCATAACTGGAAGTACCCCCAAATCATCCATTCTTTGGTGGATTTTCCCTTATAAACCATCCATTGTTGGGGTACCCTCATTGTAGGAATCCTCCAAATTGTCCCTTAAACTAATCTTAAACTGAACCATTGCGTCGTGCAATGAACCCATTCCGAGGAAACATCCTTTCGATCCTCCCATCAACCCACCCTCTGAGGAACGCGAGTGACCCGCTTCAACCTGTCCCAATTCCGTTTTTCAGTGTACCAGTAGCTGAAAGCAGAATACAGAGGCAAGAGTAGACTATATAGATTCTATATGGCACCATTTCGGAGACATTTGAATGAATCTCTTTACTGGCCAACAGCCATCGGTCATGTTTTGAATTTCACGTTTTTCTTTAAAGCTGGATATAAAGTTTGCTGAAAGCATATTTACACCTCTTCCGCTCCGGAAATTTTAAGCAGCTCTGGAAAACGGCCGAGTTTCAAGTGATGAACATATCCAACCAGTGAACTGTAACACATGGCCAGAGGGCATTTCCCCATGAAACAGAGTTTTCTCATGGTTAATCCTCAGTTTTTAATGGTAAATCCTTGGAGAATCCTCATGTTTTCATGGTTTTTATCCTCTGCAGGTGGCTCAGCACCCGTTGACCACTCAGATGGATCCAAACTGGGAAAATCTGTAGCGGTTGACCCTCCAGTTGTACCTACAAGAATTGCAATTTTACTCCATAATCTCAGTATTTTTTCCCCAATTTTTGTGGGTACAAAAGGAGGGTCTAGGTATTTCTATATTTGTTTTTTTTTGAGTATATTGAAGATGAATAGAAACTTTAAAGTTACTAAAGTTTTAGATCCTACCTTAAAAACATGGACCCAGTTCAAACAGGAGATTCTGGTATGATAACTTGGTGGTTCCACTTCTCAAGAGTCTGAATTGCACTCCAATATGCTGCATGATTCTGCCAGACCTGCATGCCGAAAGGGGTTTACTGATCCTTTTCTCGCATGGGTCGGTCTCTCAATTTTAAGCCCCTCACAATTGTTGATATAAAAGTAGCAATCACCATCACCATCATCACCATCATCACCATCATCACCATCATCACCATCACCATCACCACCGTCATCATCATCATCATCATCATCATCATCATCATCATGATCATTTTCTGCACCAATTATTTGGATAGTGTTTTCTGTTGAGACTCGCAATGCTGTCCTGGTAGCAGAGCACCATTTTGCATCAGGTTGATGCGATCACAAGGATACTACACTCCGCCGCTTCACTCGGAGAGAAGCTGGGGCCTCGAACTTGAGATTCACAAACATTGGGGTTCAATGGGATATTGAAATGTGTGAACATGAGAGAAACTGGAAGCTGGAATACAATAATATATAATTGATATATCTATTATCTATTACCAAATATAGATTCAAATAGATGATACTATGGCAATATATCTATGATAGAATATAGTACTGAAGTCATGGGAATCTAGCAATATAGATTTCAGCTTGTCCCCTGACTTGGAATTCTCATGTTTTCGTACGTTCGAGGATAAGATACAATACTCAAATCACTGCCTTTTGCAACGAAGGACGCGAAGCGCAGCGACGAGTTTCGTCGAAGGACATCAGCCAGCGTCGTGCAACAGCCGATTCACCAAGGTTGTTGAGAAAACTTTGGACATAGCCTGAGGTAAACACATAAAAAAAAACACTGAAAAACATGGAACACCCATGGTTTCGCAGAAACCGATCAACACAAATGATGGGTTTGCCATTTTATATCCATGTGAATCTTTACTGAAACAGATTTGTCATACCCTTTGGTGGGTATCATCCAACATAGCTGGAAAATACCACAGCAGTAGCTTCATCATTCACAGTTTTTAGGCATTTCCCAGCCTGAGATTTGATCATTCCCAGCCAAAGGACAAGGTACCGTCCCGCAGCCCCTCTCCACAGGCCAGGATGGCAAACGCATCGAAAAAATGGGGCGAAAGTGGATCTCAAAATCGAACTTTTGAAAGTTTGAAGATGTTTGAAGTATCCAAAAATTCCATAAAATGATCCATGCCTGCAACATCCAGGTATGCAAAAAAATGTGGTTTCGCGAGATTGCAACAATTATTGCCGTTTCTTCCAAAAAATGTGGTTTCGTGAAACAATGATGTTTTTGACGAAACAACATAAATTTTGCATCATTTGGATGTCACAGATATATTTCCTGGATTTCACTTCCATGACTTTCCTGTTCACCCAGTCATCCGATGCCATAGGAATCAAAAGTCGCGATGATGAATGATGATGACATTTTCATTGGATTGGTTTAAGGGAAGAATTGCAGGAACGCCCCATCTATGATGGGGAAACCCATGATTTATGGTTTCGATGTTCCCTTCAACCAATCCATTGGCGCTTCGATCAGGTCGTCGCCCCCCTTCAAAGTCCACGATATTTGAGCGAGACCGTGGCTTCCTCACGTCGGCGTTCGCAATCCAGGCATGGTACGCTGGAACAGCCGTGGAAATTTTAGAGGGCTGCAAAGACTGCTGAAAGCTTCATTTTTTGGTCCACATCCACTTTTCTGTGATTGAGATGTAGATGATGTAGATGTTGGTAATTTGGAAACTACTGGATTTAGGGATGTCTGGGGCTTTGCAAATCTGGTGCGTTTTGCCCAGGCAAGCGCGTCACAGCACCTGTACCACACGCTGTCAGGCGCTTTTTTCGTGTTTTCTCTCGCAGTTCAGTGGGACGGGAAAAAATCAAAGCTGCTTGGATCTGCTTGGAAACCGGGTGGTTGAGATTGGTTGAGTTATGTTGAGTTCACTTCAGAAATTCTTTCAAAAGCTCTGGTTGATGGATGATTAATTATAGAGGATGATACCGTACTGCCCAAATTTACTCATATAATTGTGGAATATCAATGATCATATCGTCCTTGAAGTGGGAGAGCCCATCAACCATTAATAGGGTTTGGACAGTGCTCATGTGGTCAATAGTTCTGAGTGTTAACACATTTCTATAAAACTTGTAGGCATGCCCGACTTTGTATCCCTTGATCAATGTTTCTATGCCAATGGCAACTAACCTTGACTCACTCTGGCAGCATATGGGATGAGCCTTTGTTGTTTCCTGAGTGCACCCGAATCGCAGGTTGATCCGCTCTCTAGGCTATCCCCAATTAGAGAGGCGCGTAGCAAATGGGAGTCCAAATCTGCCCTGAGAATCAGCGTCAGGATCTGACTTCGATAGTATCAGCTTGACATATGGATTTCTTTGCACATCAGGTACCCCTAAATCCTTTGGTTTGTTTCGTCATTCTCCCACTAGAATGGCTTTTTTTGGGGTATCCCCATGTATCCCCCGTTTTCAGACAAACCAATATCTTGAAGTTGCCCTTTTTACTCAACCCACATCATTTAAAGTTGCGCTTTTGGGACCACATTTTCTCATGAGTGCTGCCGCTGTATGTGACTCCTGCTCATCTTACTGCGGAAATTTTGAATCTTTTCCATGTGTGCGTTTTTTGAGGCCTTTAGTCATTTAGGATCATTTAGGTCCTTTACTCAAACGGCCGCGTTAAACTCGTCCTTTGGACTGACTGGGTCCCATTGATATCCTTCCCCGCTAGGTAATTTCATGTAATTTAGATTCAAAATCAGCATTTCCCAAAGGTAAATCACCATCTACAGGGCAATTTTCCCTATGTTGGTTTAGAGGGTCAATGGAAATGCACTCACTCTCATTGCGAAAAATGCGACTTTGGACATATTTGGACAATCTCCACTGCCGATGTGCAGGCCTTGAAGAGACAATCAGCCTCGCAGGTCTGACAAGGGAAGAACGGCCGAGATGACCTTGAAGCATCAAACGGTTTGAGGTGCAGCCAAAGATCAACTTCTCATTTTGTATTCTCGGCCCAAAGTGCTCAGTATTTTCGAAGATTTACCACATTTGGTGATAAAAAACATAATAAAAATAATCGTTTCCTGTAGATCTTCCCTTAAACCAACGTCCTATTGTTAGGGACAATGATGCCCAAAACCGTGGGATGGTTTAAGTATGTTTAACTATTGGCTTGCAAAGAGACTTCCCAACAGTCCATGACGGTGCCTTGAGTTGGGTACTCCATTCAAATCCTTCGGTTTTGAACATGTTTGAACCGCCTTTTCACCATTCAAAAACGGGTTTTCAGAACCCAATTTCGCGGACAAAGCCAAAGACTCCTGCGCAGGAGTCGAAATCCAGATCTAGTTCCGTTTCCTCGATTTCCTCTCGAGTCTTACGGGATTCGCCCAGAAATGGTCAGGACAGACCTGTGTGGAGCTCAGATGCAGCCAGGAAATTCCATTGAAGAGCAGTCTTCACAACCCCTTTTGGTTGATGATATCTTTTGGGGGGTTATATTACCTTGGGGATTCTGGCATTCCATGATTATGGGAATCCAGTTCTTGACGAACCGGGATAAGATGGAATGACGTTGCAGCTTTTGAACATTGCTCACTTCACCATATTGGGGGGGTTCTTAAGAGGTTTCAATACTAAAATGTCTAATGACTTGGATGATTTGGGGATCCCTATTTTAAGAACCCCCCCATATTAATTACACACCATGCTTTCATCTGATTTTCAGGTCGATAATTCAAAATTCAAAGAGCACCGATCTCGTCGTCTCCTCAGAAGCTATGGTTGAAACTCTTCAGAGTTCCTGGCTTATGGGTTTGTCTGAAAGATGGGCCACTATGATCAAAATGCAAAATCGTTTTGAACATGATTGTACCATGATTGTACCCATTTTTGCATTGAACATGGCTTCGAATTTTGAGGTAGAATCCCATGTTGATCCATGAAGATATTCATCTTCCATTAAGATCCATCTTCAAGTTTGACCTATAAGAAATCACTCTGATGTGGGCATTATCCCCCATGTGTTGATTTCCATTTCGATCCACTTTGATCCCCCATACCCTCTGGTAAACTGTTACAGTTT
Organism: Symbiodinium sp. clade C Y103; assembly: GCA_003297045.1. Taxonomy (NCBI): domain Eukaryota; class Dinophyceae; order Suessiales; family Symbiodiniaceae; genus Cladocopium; species Cladocopium sp. clade C. The sequence continues at coordinate 82,804 of BGPT01002147.1, read as the reverse complement.
GCGGAAATCACCATGCTATTAGCGGGAAAATCCACTATTTCTATGGCCATTTTCAATAGCTTTTTGTATGTTTACCAGAGGGTAAACCCCCATCGAACCTCCAGGCACAGTTTTGCTTTCCGAGGCGATCAGAACCATCTACCTCCGCGAGAGAGGTCCAAGAGCTCAGAAAACCTGACAGATGTCGAAGGAAAAAAGGTGCCATGGCAAGAGAAAACGCGTTTTATGAGGTATATCAGTCAATGACACTTGAAGGGAAAACTGTGCTTGAAGAATTGAAAGTGATTCACTCTGATTACTTAATTGAAGATAGTGATAGAGTACAATTCAGCAAGAGGGATATCCCAAAAGAAACTAAGTGGTCTTACGCTATACTGCCGCTGTTCCAACCTTTGGTTCGCTTATACAAGTTTATAAAACGGCCACGGCTGGTTGCGTCGGTGTGTGTGCCCAACTTGCTGAGCGCTGCGATTGCGATGCGGCGAGCGGCGATTTTGGTGGCAGCATTGCTTGCGGATGGAGCCGCAGCATTCGAAGCCACGTCGAAGAATTGGGAGGTGCCGACGGAACATCCGTGGTGTGGGTGTGAAGCCATGTGAAGCCTAGAAAACAATGTGGATGTGAAAAGTTCATGAAGGCTACGGTGGAAGCGATGAGGAAAATGCTGCCAGACCATGCCAGAGCAATGTGATGCAACATGTAACATGTGAATCATTTGACTTGAGTCAGCTTTTAGAGGTCAGAATAAAGTCAGGAACTGCTGTGATTCAAGGACATGTACATCAATTGCCATCCAAGAAAGAGCCAAGTGGTCAGTTCCAATCTCTTTGCATAATATCCGAATCAGAATCCCTATTCTACAGTTGCAACCAAAAGATACATCCCAGAATTGGATAAAGGGAAGTCTTGCAGGACAGTTCTATATTTGTTTGTTGATAATTAAAACCAGCCAGTAGATTTCCTTGAAACCAAACCAAGCCAATGAATACAGAAAATTCCACACTGAGTTTGGGTTTGTCCAAAAATAGTTTACCCATGTTTACTCATTTCATCCCATGGTTTAAAGCCTCATTTTTCCTCTACAACTACCATAAACGGTGAATTTCGCTGCGGCCCGAAACTTCGCAGGAGAAGGTCATGAAACCCGTGAATTCGGGGAAGATGGCCTTTGTGAAGTTTTTGGTGGCCTGCTGCATGACATGTTGGGAAAATGAATGGAACATGATGATACACCATTGGAGAGTACTGCGATCCAAAATTTGAGAGGAACCACAACAATATGCCAACCGGGTTTCATACAGATATAAATCAAGTATGTTTGATTTATGTGAATGATAGGTATGCATGATAAGCATGCCTACTGGCACAATCGGTGACTTATCTGCAGCATGTAGAGGTATGTATGTTTACACCTCGTATTTAGTGCCATCTCCCTAAGATTAAACACCCATTATTATGTGGTCCCAAAGATGTGCAAATCCCCTTATCAAACTTGGGTTTCAACAGGGGGTGTTGAATGATATGAATGAGGGATGGCACTGTTGGCAACTATTGACTGGGACCCACAGTACCTGGTGGTTCATCATCAATGTTCCCACAAAAGATCAGCAGTTTGGGTGTACACCTAGACCCTCCAAGTAGCCATCAAAAATGGCTGATTTACCGTGTGATGGTTCTGAATCTTGAATTTTGCACTTCATGATGACTTCATGTTGTTTTGTTCTCTAGCCTGTAGATTGTTTGTTTGTCAATGTGTTGTTGGGTGTTGTCTATTGCAGCCTTTTGATTCAATGTCTTCTCCTGGTCTTTAATCTTTTTCCCACTGGTCACCACTGCAGCCCTGACTCTTTCGACTCTGCAGCGAACCATAGGGAAACCCGCAAAGTGTGACTTGAAATTCGCAACGAACATTCTTCAAAAACGAGGAGCCAAGTCAAGGTTTACCATATTCTTCACACCTGGTTTGTTTCCATCAACCTCTGACGTGTTTGTGCTCAATGAAAGCTGACACCAGAGGTCTGTAGCATGGTCTGTGCACCCCCAGGCACCTTGGTGAGGACATTGCAAGAAACTGAAACCTGATTGGGAAGCTCGGCGAGATCTGGAAATGGAGTCTCTATGGATTGGACTCCCCAGGTTGCCAACGAATACGATTGATAACTGTTTGATGGATAGAATTAATAGAAATTATGGAACATGATGATCAACCATCGTTTTTGTTGTTTTTATCCAATTGATGTTCGAAGTTCGAGAAAACTCGTCTTTTCTGACACGTGGGGCTTGATAAAATTAAGTAATTAGATTATAACTATGACATGTAGGGCAGTTGATGAATATCAAACTTTGGGGTCCAGATCTTGAATTGGACCATGTCATCCTACCTGTCTGCGGCCTTTCAGATTGGGAGTGTCTGAAGATGCCATAAGAATCTACTCATAAAAGATACTATTATGGCATAGTTTCGACATCTTATGTCAAAGATCCAAAGTAATGTAGGATTTTGACATCTACTTTTGAAGAAATCTACTCATAGGAATCTGACTGAGCTCTTCAGCTGATTTGCTCAAAAAGTTCCTTCCTCTGTCGAGTCGGGAATATCTTTCTGCTTCCTATGTCAACTAGGACTAGTAGACACTGGTTGATTCAGCAGGTGCTATACTGGTTTACCCTCAAAAAGTGATGACTTGCCACTGAAACGACAACCAACCAATTTTTCACTCACCAGGGGTCACCATGAATCCCGGGATTTGCGAAGCCAAGGACAAACTGGCCTCCAAGTGGAACAAACCTGACTCAAACGCGGTGATCGTGGATGTGGACTGCACCACGGACGATGCTAAAGACTTGTGCAACAAATATGGGGTGCAAGGCTATCCCACATTGAAGTACTTCACAACAACTACCTCAAAGGACGGCGATACATATGAGGATGCACGTGATCTCAAGGCGCCTGCGACAAAACATGGATAGCGGCTTTATCATAGAGGAGGAGACCAATCCGTAAGCGTTTTGTTTGGCGAAAACATGGTTGATCAAGTGTGGGAATTCAGGTGGGTATGCCCCACGTCCGGACAAAGCTTTGTGATATATTTAAAATTGATGGTGCCCATTTTGGAAATGCTGAACTTAAAAGGAGTTCCCGAGCGCTTCGCTGCCACTTGCCTCCCACCATTCCTTCTACAGAGTGCAGATGGCTATGTCCAAACACTGGGCAAGTCCAAGGATGATCATCATGTTCCCAACATTCAAAGACCATAACATCAATCTTGTGGTAACCAAATTCCAATGGATGATCATCATTCCGCTTGTCCCCATGAAACAACCTGCAATTATCAATTCCTGGTATATATACTATCTCCCCTTTGTTTTGGCCACCCCGGCAGATATTGAATCCGCTGCAGGCCATGAACAAGTTTGTCAAGAGGACCTCAAAGTTGCCGTGCGTCCCAGACTCCGGCGAGAACTGTGACAAGAAGGATACGGCCTACATTGAGGCATCTCCGCTTGCTGGCCGAAGACTTCCGAAAAGTGATTCAACGGTGAAAAAGATCCCAGCGTACTCATAGATTTAAAAAAAATGCGGTTTCAAATATTGAATAACCGAGTTAAAATCACCGATATGATTTAGAAGATGAATGCTTGGTGGTTTCAGTTCTGTGAACTTTTCTTTGAATTGTTGAACAATATTTGGGATGGTGATGCCCAACAACCAGAACATCAATTTTTGTCCAGGACTTTTTAGAACTTTTAAGAATGATATGATATTGGTAACAGCAATTTGGATCCAAACAAGAAAGTTACTAATATGATAGTATGGTGATATGTGGTTAATATGCCAGTAGGTCTTCCGAAACATGACAGATGCTCCTCACTTTTGCATTATGATATGTGGTCCTTCCTGCTCAAGTGTAGTTGGACAGAAGCGTTTTTTGGACAACATTTGTTTGATGTTTTTTGATGTTTTTTGGCAGTACAGTACCGGAAGTCGCAGTTAATAAATGGTATGAAGTGACCAGCTACCCAAAAAAGAGCTGCCAGAACCGGCAGTTGCTGAGTGGATCCTCACTTGGTGCAAGATGTGACAGGAGATCAAAGATATGACTCCGGACAGCTTGAAGGAGACGAAGAATAAGATGCAAAAGGAGCTGCCCGAAATTGACTTGAGAAGCGGGGTATGCAGGGTCCATGGTTTGGGGGTAGAGCGACAGGTTATGTCAGGTCTCCATGATCAGCTAATTGTGGGTTTGTGGCTAAGAATATCACTGGCTCTTATGGCATGCTGCCGAGGCATACAAGAAAAGCACACTCATCCTTGACCATCATGATCAACTAAAATCATCTCAGTTCAACTTATGTTTTTTGCAATAAAAATAAAACCATCTTACTGGTGCTTAGAATGGGGTTTCATGACCTATAACAACCAATAATGATCATGCCATTCCCCCATTCCCTACTAAGCACCAGTTAGCCATGTTAAGTCATGTTTTATGGAAAACCGGAGGAGTTGGACGACCTAGAGGTCGAGTACCAGGTCTCCAGCGCTCTCTTCGAAAAGCAGAAGGAAGAGGCCATGGCGACCATGAAAAGATCCGAGGACCTCAAGCCTCTCGGATCGCAGCGAAACACTGGGGCGCAACTGGAAAAGCGAAGCTAACATGGAAACCACTGGAAGAGTCCAATTCACCAAAAGGTTCATGTTTTTTTGGAAAATATCAAATGTAACTGTATCAAGGTGTTTCCAGGATTTTTGAGTGGACGAAACGCATGAACAAGTCAAAAAGTCCAAGTCCAATGGTGTGTTTCCTGACCATTCTCCAAGTCTCACCTCGCTGGTCAGCAGATTGCACCTCGGTGAAGATCAGGAAGTCTTTGAGCAAGCTCAGGGACAAGACAGGATACAAGATCGCAATCCTCAAGGCAAAGACCAGCGAGAAAAGTGAGCTTTAGTGAGCGCAAAATGGATCAAGATGGCGGAAATCCAGCCTGGTCCAAAAAGTGGCCAGGTTTCAAGTGCTAATGGCTGCCGCGGGACATCGAATGAGAAAGACCATTTTAGCAGCGTGCGGGATCCATGTTCTTGGAAGGGTGTATCAATTTGGGTCACACCATGGATCACGTAGGTTGTTGTTTGTGGCATTTTCAGATCTTTCCGTTTCTAATCCTGCGCCTTTTGTTCATGAAAGGGTGCCGAGCGGTAAACTTCCACACTTTCGGGACCTGTGACGCCAGTCGAATTGTGCTGGCTGAGAATTTCTCAAGGTGTTGGCAGTTGAAGTTCTTCTCTTCCCACGAAGAGGGCACCAACCTTTCGCTGAACACGGAAAGACCCGATGCCGTTGTGGCAAAATGAGCCTGCGCCAGGATGGCTTCGCTTCGTAAACCTCTCTTCCCTTTGATGCATTGGGGGGATGCAGGGGACATGCAAATGTCCAGATGGTGTGCAGATGAGTCGAGATACTGACGATAGATGATGCTAGTTGATGCTAGTTGCTGCTTTGCTCAGGTACAATCTTCTCCGGGAAGCTTTCTTGGCAAAGAATAAGTGATGGAGACCCTGTAGGCAAAGACCTGCACACTGCAATTCAAATCGAACACATATCGTTGCCTGCAGGAAACACCCGGAAACTGTTTTTTTGTGATGGATTATGATGGCTTGACACCACCAACCAGACAAATGCTTGGAAAAATGCAGGAACATGCAGAACAGATCGGTTCCTAGACCATCCACTCGTACCCATAAAATTGCTTATATTACCTTATGACTTATGATGTTGATGCAATTTTAGTGCAATTTGTTACCGACTTTTCCCAATTTTTTATGGCTACAACTGGAGGCTCCGCGGTTGTTTGGAGATGTCGGCAGCGAAAATTCAGGTTCTGCAGAAGGCGATCGAACGCATCGTTCGATCTTGACAAAAGGTGCGCGGCTTTGTCCTGAAAATAGGGTACCCCTAAACCCACTGATTACATCATTTTCCCTATGAAATGGCTATTTAGGTGTATACTCATTTTCAGACACACCCACATATTTATAAAATCATTATCACTCATGTTCAATAGATTATTGTTTTTGTTTTCCGGTTTGACCAGGAATCCAAGTTGTGGCTGTGAACGCTTCTTTGGTTTGCCCTTTAAAGAAAACAAGAGAGAGAGAGAGAGAGAGAGAGAGAGAGTCTAGTGGTCTCATTGGCCACACAAATTTGCTGTAAAACCAAGAAAATCAAAACAGATGACATGTTCGATTGGATTCTTTGTTTCGAGCATCGGAAGCAAACTTCCCGCAGCTGGTTTCCAAACACCCTGATTGATGACTTTCATGCAGCTGAGAGAACAAATGCCGGAAAAGCAACATGAACCAATGGTTTTCTGCGATGCTTCCCTGAAACCAATCCATGAATTATTGGCGTGAATTGCTTGTCCGCAGCCATTCAGGCTTAACATTTTGATACATTTTGACAGGCCAGAGGCAAAAAGAACTGCTTGAAAGCGGACAAACAAAAACAGGTTTGTTTGAAAATAGGGTAGCCCTAAATCCATTGGTCAATCAGAATTTGTCCATATTAGATGGCTATTTAGAAGGTATATACCGTATATACCCATTTTCAGATACACCCAATAACAGTTCTTTGCTTCCTCTGGCAGAGTGCCTGGGCCTGGCGAAGAATCTTCACTGCGAGTTCAGGCATGCCTTGCGTGACCTCTGCGAGGCACAAGACAATCGAATTGGTGGGATATCAAGAAGCAAGACATCGAGGTTTCCTAAAATGGAGGATCCCCAGGTCAACCAATGGGTTTCAATACCAAGTCATGGTCTAATTAGTGTACTTGATGAAGCCGGTATTACTTGGATGATTTGGAGGCAGCCCTATGTGTCAGGAGAACCCCTATGTTTGTGCATCCCATCAGTTTGGCCGGGAATCATGACTGGTCATTTTTGGGGATATGATTTGGTATTAGCCTCTGGTGATTTAACGCAGCGACCTGGAACATGGCCATTTTCTGATCGCTGAATCATCATGTTTATCATTGAACTCAATGAGCCATGGCTTCATTCCATGGCTATGTTATGCTATGTCTTGGACGACTGATGTTCAGGTCTTTGCCAAAATGGCTACCTTAGAAATTCGGTTTTCCAGTGACCAGCCATGACTGGAACGCCTCTATGTCAAAAAACCTGCTTAGCAAGTTGTTAGCCCCCCAAGATGATAAGATGGATAGTTGAATATCAAAAAACCATATCAATACCAGCGGTGCTTGAGGTCCAGAAGTGGGAAATGTTGGGAACAGTGGAAGATCCCTTGGGTCCCATTTTTGTTGAAGATACGAAACCCCAAATAGAGATGCGGAAAAGCTTGAATCTGGAAAAATATGGAGTGAACATCATTGTTTTACCATTCAGACCATCCTGAGAACACTTTTTGGCAAATTTTGGCAATTTGTTGGAGAAATAAAGAGAAAAACCTGGGAACTTGAGTCTTTTCACCGTATTTAGTGGTAAAAGCAATGGTTTCCTTTTGCTCTTCCCCGGAAGACCAATGCAGTGGTTGGCAAACTTCCGGATTTCAAGCTGAATGAAGGTGATTGCTCAACAGCCTAACCTTCGTAATTTTGCTGCAGGAACGTGGATGAACCAGTACTGAATGTGTCTGAAAATGTGGTATAGCCCCAAAATTGCAATTCTAATTGGGATACAGATTAGTAACCAGTGGATGGGATGGGGTACCCAAATTTTCCGACAAACTCATTTTTGGAGACGAAGCCTCAGAGTCAGAGAGTTTCTTATTGCCAGGTGCCAGATTCTTTTTAAGGGAAAACCTACAGGATAACCCTCTAACAAGTTTGGGAGTTCAAGCCATGGCTTTTCCCGGAAAATCAATCTACGGGTCTCGCTTTCGGAAAGCTTGCTCGATCTTGCTCGCCGTGCTGCTGTGATCGGCTGGTATTGAAGAGGTATGACCGCAATACATATTCATGTGAGATTCACCCAATGATTTTATAGATATATATATATATATATGTATATACATATTTATATTCACGGCAAATTGTAGGATTTATAGATATGGAATGGTTATACTCAACCATCCCCGATTTGGGTTTATTGTTGGGCAAACCCTTTCCTGGGATGACGAAACATGACGCCAAATGGTTGGTTGCTGGGATGCTTTACTGCTGGGTTTACGACGTTTGGACATTAGATAATCTATTTATTCAACTGGACAAGACAAGCAATATCACAACCTTTCCCCCCAAACAGTTTCAAACAAAATGCAAGTCGGCAACCCTTGTGTGGTCCGCCCAACACTTGCAAGTACCGGCCATAGTGATTGTTTTTTCCAAACACCGAGAGCTCTGCAAAGCAAGCGTAAAGAAAGCCGCTTGACCGCTGTTCGTTTCTTGGCAAGGACAAATGAATCCAAGTCTGAATTTCCTCTCAATATGGTTTTGGTTTTCAACAATCATTTCTGGACATAGCCAAATGAATAACTTCCTACATCTCTTCACTTGGTCGACTTCGTCGCCATGGCAAAGTTCCTCATCGCCTTAGCGCTCCTCCATGGGTTGAGTGAGGCTTTCACGCTCTCATCTGGGTCGACTGGACAATGGACTTCGCTGGCGCTGTCTCAAGATGGCACGATCATGCTGGCTTCTGAGTGGTCACTTGGGCCCGGTGGAAGGGCATTTTCCAAGAAAAGATGGTTACCCACTGGAGATCATGTTTGATAGGAAGATCATCAAAGAAAATGGGCCATCCACCATAGCCATGTTAACTGGAGGATTTTCCTCCAGGAAACCTCGAAAATATGATGAACATATCTCATGCTGACTCATGCTTTAGAAAACCACTGTCGCGTTCCCCTGAAATGACTAAGAAAATGAAGGCTCCCGTAGTCGAAGAATTTCTGGACCGCATCCCAGGTCAGGGACAGTTTGGATGAGCTCTGATATGGGCAGTACCTGGGAGGACCAGGGAAGCAAAATGAACAACGTGGCCACAAATTGGTGGATGGTCACCATGTCGCGAGATGGGAGCATCATGGGTGCTGTCAGTGAAACTTCCAATGTTTGGATGAGTTTTAACAGTGGCCTAACTTGGACTGAAAGACCTTCTATCGTCGGGGGAAACTTGAAGGCTATTGCAATGAGTTCCGATGGAAGTCTGATGGTCATAGTTGGCTGGCTTGGGACGATTTGGGTGAGTACCGACAGTGGAGCTACTTATAGTCAGCCGCTGGGCGTTACCTCTAACCGACAGTGGCACGACGTGGTCATGACAGATGATGGGCAGTGGACCCTGGCTTGTGTCAAGGGCGGCAACCTTTGGATGAGTTTCGACAGTGGTGGAAGTTTCATCGAAGATTCCACCATTGGATTCACCTTGGAGTGGCGGGCGGTTGCCTCCAATGGAGATGGGACCATCATGGCAGCTGTTGCCTTCAATGGCAACATATTTCTGCGGACGGATGGCGGTTATGGTTATGCTTGGAGTTCCACGCACACGGTTGAGGATTATAGAGATATCTCAATGTCCCAAGCTGGATCGAGGATTTTCGTCGCTGTGGAGTATGGATACTTTGTTGTGAGTGAGGATGCTGGCCAAACCTGGTCCCAGGCCGATCTGGACGGAGCCGGATCGATATTTTCTGGTGACTGGAGCAGCACAGCAGTGTCAGGCGACGGGCAGGTGCTGCTGTGCGCTGGTTATGGAGATTCGATTTACAAAGATGCCCCGACAACAAGCACTACATCCAGCAGCACCAGCACCAGCACGACTTCCAGCACGTCCACAACGACGTCCTCCAGCAGCAGCAGCACCACCACGACCTCCAGCACCACAACCTCTGCTAGCTCCAGCACGTCAACCACGACCACGTCAACAAGCAGCACCAGCAGTAGCACTGCAACCGCGACCACGTCCACAAGCACCACGACCAGCTCCAGCACCACCAGCAGCAGCACCAGCACCAGCAGCACCAGCACCAGCAGCACCAGCACCAGCAGCACCAGCACCAGCACGACTTCCACCACGTCCACAAGCATTACCAGCAAAACCAGCACAAGCACAACCATCACAACCTCCGGCACAAGCACCAAGACTTCAACCTCTTCCACTTCCACAATCTCGACTGGCACCACCAGTTCTACAAGCACCAGCAGTTCCAGCTTCACGCGCACCAGCAGCAGCATAAGCAGCGGGACCACCATGACATCCACCAGCCGCAGCACGTCCACCAGCCGCACCACTTCCACCAGCCGTTCTCGAACAAGCATGGCTGGAAGCACGACATCGACCTCAGGGACAGAGAGCACAAGGAGTCTCACCACCCTGACCAGCACGAGCACTACCGGGACCCTGGTGGTGGCCCCAGGAACAGAACCAGAAACGAGCCTCAAATTCTGGCTGATTTGAACTTTGAAGTGATTGCTTTTTCCTCGGATGCTGAACCATGCTGAACCTCAGCTCATGTTGATTCACTTGTTCGCTGCTCTAAGGTGCCGGCCAAAGTGGAGGGTTGTCGCCCGGCGTTGGCACTGCCTGGGGGTGTTCCACAATCTGCAGTGTAGGCATCGCGCGCCAGTTTGTTTTATTCTGCTTTCCGGCTTCCCCGTCAAGAGTCTATTGCATTGGCATTGACCATGCAATGATCTAGTACCTTCACATTGATACTCGTAGAATATTCATGAATATTCAGTGTATTGTCATATCGAGGCAACACTTGCGGTCCATGCGCAAACCAGGTGTCTAATTGAAGTCGTTTGGATGCTTTGCGGGTCCAGGACAGTCTGATATCCAATACCCAGCACGGTCCTGACAGAGGCATTTGGGGCAAAGCTATAGGGTGTCTAGCAAGTAGGAAACTCCATTGGATTCACTGGGAAAAAAAGAGAAGTTCGGAAAGATCACAATCCAATGGATGGGATTTCCCTAATTCAAATTCATAGGAACCTCCATTTCATTCGGTCAGGGGACTCAAGTCCCAGCTGTGCAGCTGTACCATTCAAGATGATTGGGAGCCAAAGCCATGACCAAATCAAAGATGATCAAAGGTCTCACAAGGTGTTGTCCATGGCCATATATATATATATTATATATAGTATATATATATATATATATATATTGATATTGATATTGTTCATCTCTACATGCAATCCACCACATCTACAGTTCTCTGATGTTATTTATGAATGAACCAGTGTACACACGCATTGGAAAAAACTATTGGACATGTACAAACAACCCTCTGCGCACCCATAAAAATTGGCATAAAAACCCATGATTCTTGTACTTTGACCCATTTTAGGGATAAAAAAACGGAGGTTTCCAACGGTAGAGCCAGAGCTAAGGCATGGATTTGTTCGTGTCGGACGTCGACGTGGAGGCCTTGCGCTTGGCTTTCCAGCAGGCCATCTGGCAGATGATCTTGGAAGTTGATGGTCATTGGGTATGCCCAGTGGAATACCATAAAGAACCTGGGGATTTGATGATTTCTGGGATGCCATGATGTGCGTTGCTCTTTGAATGTTTTATGGGATACGGGATACCATTGTTTTTTCAATGTTTTTTTGGGATACCTTATATGGGATACCATGAGAACATATCATGGACGCAGATTTAAGCCTAATGAGAGAAAAATGGGAAAGTGATGGGGATTCAACAAATGCCCGCACAAAAAAAAATGACTCCTCCCATATGAAGGGGAAAAAAGGGCGTACCCTGACCTCCAACACCCACTATGAAAGGAATGAAGGGCGTATCACCATCATTGGGGTAATCACCTTTGGAGGGTATTGGCTGAATACGGTCAGTCTGTAGTGAAACCTTCCTCAACCGCAGTTGATAGTACTAAATCAGTTACCCATGGGATATTAGATGGGAAAGTAATGGATATTTATCAATACGCAGTTATCCACGAACCCACCATTGTTGCAATTCTTACTTGAGGCATACCCCAAGATTTATTGCCATGGTGATGTATGATGATTCCCGCATGGTTTTAGGGGTATACCACATTCTTAAACAAACTCTGGAAGATGTTGCAGGTAATCACCCTTCCATTCACCACTAATACCACCAATAGTGTAACAAATAGATCGTTTTAAACAGTGTATGATTCTGGTAGCTCTTCTTTGGTATGTAGATACAATATCAAATACCATTATTGTATTATGATTTCCCTGTAATTATGCCACACGTCCACATCCGAATGGGGATTGCTGCTCAGACCATTGCAAGAGCTGCCGGCGACGCTGTGACTCCAGATATGGTTGAGGACTGGTGGGGAGCAGTTTCCGGGCGGTCGGGTTGTAGTCTTTCATGAAACAAGTGTTCAATCTTCAAGCAGTTATCCTCTGGTCAGTAAACATAGACCCTGGCAGATAGGGATTGGAAGAGTAGTTTCCTCTAAAAATAGCTATTCTCAGGGTCGAACTGTTAATATACCAGAGTGTACTCAGTTGAATAAATGGTTCATCAATTTTGCCAAGGTGTCATTGTTTTCAAATCTCCATGTTGCCAAATGACCTGGCATAACTGAGGTGATGAATTTGATGAGGGTCTCTGAAAATCCACGGATTTTCCATCTTTCGACCATTTAGTATGGTTCAACATTGAATGATTTACACCCCCAATGAAATAGATGGTGTCAGATCCTGAGAATCGCCCATTCTTGAAACCCAGTAGTACCCCGTTGATAAGAAGCATCTGTAAGCATTGGCTCGACCCATTTGTAAATGGCAAAATATGGCAAAATCGTATAAATCACTTGAAAGATCACTGGGGTCCAGAGAGAGTTCTCACTACATATGATGATCACAATCCTTCCAATGTATTGCCCCCCAGTTTCGGATTGTTTTGTAATCCCATTTAGCTAGTTCGATACAATCATAAACCCTAGTTGCACGTTATGAAGCAACTGAGCGATACCGAAGGGGGGCGCCACCTTGTACCAACTCTAGCCAAACGAGCAGTGTTCAAAACCACTGTTGGCTAATGATGATAGGGGTTGCACTACCCAATCTTGATTTGGGGATCAAAGTCCATGAGCAGGGAATTCTTAACCGGGATTAAATTGAATGACAGGTTGAGTACACTTAGTAAAACTGTGTGTATATATATATATATCATATATATAATATTCATTTATAATATATATATATATTCTACATTATTATGCAACAACATTTCTATATGGTTGGTGCACCAACAAAATGGAGAATACCTAGATAATTATAGTATACCAACCATATATGTTTGTAATTGTTTGGTTTTTATGCCTCCTTTATCTTCCAGTTGACTTCCGGAGGTGTTCGTCATCCTGGGATCCCCCTGTGCTGACACCGGCCCTGCTGGCCTTGCCGAGCGGCGGCTTGTGGAAGATGTAGCGAACGAAGTGGCTGCGATGACCTTTGTTGGGCGCACTCAGTTGGGATGGGATGGAGGCATACCATCCGGGGTGGGGATATCATAGATTAGATTAGAATAGAATAGAAAAGATAGATAGGCAGGTAGATAGGTAGATAGGTTCATAGGTACATAGGCAGATAGGCAGATAGGTAGATAGATAGGTAGACAGATTCGTAGATAGATACATACATAGATAGATAGATAGATAGGTAGACAGACAGATAGATAGATAAATCGGTATATTTCCACAGAATATTTTGCTTGTGTAGCCCGGCCAGAGAATCTTGTGGTATTAAGCGAATATGGGTGTATGAGGGAATATTTCACTAACAATTTTCAATCAAACCCATTTGACTAGCGTCAAAAACTTCCATAAAGGACGATTGTATGGGGACGAAACTAAGTTGGACCCACGAAAGTGAAACCATGTGAAACCAACGAGGAAAGCTCGATCATCCTACAACCGTTGGGGAGTGTTTGCATCTTGGGGCTGTACAGAGATTTCGAATACCCCAAAAACGGCAATTGTTCAGAAGGGATTTGATGATCTGCCATTGGAATTTGATGACTTTGTTTCTTCGGCACTTCCTATGGGGGTCGTCCCGGTGAGGACGAACTCAGGTCATTCGCTTCCCTCCATCAATGGAGGAAGAAGCCTTTGAGGCAAGAGGGCAATGTGGCAGAGGATGGCAGTAGTTGGATTTGGAGAGCTGTAGGTTGAGCAGCGTTCAAAACCCCTGTTGGTTGATGGTGTTCTTTTTGGGGGGGGTTGTACTACCCAAGATTCACTTGGAGACTATCGCCACTATGGGAATCCCATTCTTGACAAGCCAGCATCATGGAAAGACAGATGGTTCTGAACCCTGCTCAGTTGGATGAATATATAGAGGTTTCCTAAAATGTGAGTACCCCCAAATCATCCAAAATTAGAAACCCATGGTGACTTGGGGGATCCCTCATGTTTAAATCCATAGAAATCCCCAACTGGGACAACGGGAGTACCTTAGCCCCGCGGGCTTTGGGAGGCGGCCGACACTGCTCGAGTCATCTTGGACGCGGTTCCAACTGAAGAGGCCAAGATTCGCTGGTGAGTGATCAGCAGATTCCCAATGGGACATGAAAATATACTGGAGGTATACTAGAATTATACTAGTGTTTACCCTAATTTTGGACAACCCATTTGGCTCAACTGATTTCTTGAGACTAGAAAATCAGTTGCTACAAATTGTCGGCGTGAATCACACCTGCTTCGCCGCCCGGATGAAGCTGCATAGCACAGAACAGAAGATCGTGGATTGGACCGTGCTTGGGTTGTTTGAAGGCATCTGATGTTTTTGTATTTGATCATGATGTTTTGATGTTTCCAATTGTTTCTTATGGCTTGAAATCAGGAGAAGTTTCCATTCTCCCGATTTTTCTTAAGGAATTATAAGACACCATTTAGCGTTGGGATATGGGGCCCCTAGAACTATGGTGAAATCTATCCCACTTGGTTCACTGGAACTTCCAAGCATCTTCAGTGCAGTTCATGGTGGATATGTAGCCAGGAACTTAGATGCACTTGGATGAACCCAGGGGGGTCTCCCGTCCCAAGCCCTCCCAACATCTCCCCATGGAGGTGGAAGATCTGTTGGCAGAAGAAATGTCTTCGCTGCCCAGTTTGGCCAACAGCCAGGTGCCTTGCAGGAAATCCAGGGCCTGGCTGTCTTCGTAAGTGGATAGCAACCTCACTGGATAAATGGTGATTCAATAGTAATAGGATGATGACAGTAATTAATGGGATGTAGTGGGGACACGACTTAGTTAGATTCTCTGGGTCAATTACAACAATCTCATGTCGCGACCTTTCTGGAATATGGGAATTGGAGGAATATAGCAGAACTTTTCAAGGTAGTGAGACATTAAATTTACCCAGATTATCTTATAGCCCAGTTATGGCTTATAATATGCCATAAGCAGTTATTAGATTATCATAAACCACTTGGCTTATGTGAGATGAACATCTAAGTAGTGAAAAATGATGTAAGGCTAGTGGAACATTTGGGAAATTGTGATGTAGTATGTACATAGTGGATTATATAATGGGATATGTTGGTGCGTATGAAGGTATAACTGGCTGGGGGCCCGTCATTCTGGAAGAACAGAAGAAGCAGCAAGAAACACCACAACACTTTAGTGAAATTTGTTGCAAATGAAACTGGATTCAGAAAGCCATCGCTTCTTATCTAGACAATCTTCTAGTACTTTTCATGCCACTAGGAGGTTTTAGCATGTTTTAGCGAGGTTCATCCCAGCTGTGCCTCCGGAATCCTCCGGATATGTCTTGGTCTCCAGGTTTCATTGTCTTCAGTCACAATTGAAGGCGTCACTCGTACCTCCACCAGCACATCCAGTGTAGCGACCTTGCAGACTGCCTTGGCAGATCTGCAGAATCGGAAGTTGGCTTTGGCCGAACAGGCGTTGGCATCGGTGGACCCCAGCAATTCCAGTGGCTTGTTGCTGCAGACCCAGCAAGAACTGGCGGATGGGACTGTTTTGGTGGCCGTGGTCATGTCGCGACCAGAGGCTGAGAGCCCTGTCTCTTTTGGGTATGGCAATGTCAGTGTGCAAGTGCCATCGGCAATCCTTGAAGCAATAGGCAGTGGCATCCTAGCCGTGGCAGTGATGGGAGTTACGCCCACCAGCAGCCCATTGTTCGACTTACTCAACAGCAGCGAAGGTGGTCTTCAATCGGAAATTCTAAGTCTGGACTTGTTGGTAAATGGCACAGCGGTGACAGATTTGGTGGAACCACTTCAGTTGTCCCTAGCCACCAGTGCCGAGCCAACCGTCTGTGGATACCTGGACGAAGAACGCAACGAATGGTCCACCTCCGGGGTCTCCGTGGTGTCCACCTCGGAGGGGACGCTGCGTTGTGCCGCCAGCCATTTGTCGATCTTCGGCGCCATCCTGCGGAGCGCCTATGCGGCCCTGGCCTGCAGCAATGCGGCGGCCATCTTTTCGGCCCAGGGGCTACAGAGCTTGGTGAAACGGCCCAGTTGGATGATCCAGCTATCGGCCGTCTTGAACTGGCTGATGCTGATGGTTGGAGGGGTGCTACTGGTGATGGCTCGCAGGGCAGATAACTCCTATCAAGAAGCTCTGGATGTGGTGCCGATCCTCATCGGCTTGAAGCGCAAGAAGCTGAAGGCCGGCTCTGAACAACCGGAAAGCCTCTGGGAGAACCTGGTGGATGGGTTGCAAAATGTCCTGAAGATCGATCCGGTGCAGATGGTTTATTCCAAGATGATCAAAGCCCGCACCGGTCTAAGTTTGATGGCTCTGAAGAAGCTCTACCATCAATCCGGGCACACGGTCTTGCATGCGAGGACCGAAGAATTTCTGCAGGAGTTTGAAGGAAAACATTTTGGAAGCGTGGACTTGCTGAAGTCGACACGCCTTATTTTTTCCGTTGATTCTTAACCCACTGGAAATGGGGAATCGGAATGAATCGGAACTATAATGAAATATGTTCCAAAATGTTCCAACTTCATCGATTTCATAGTTTTTTGATCCCCTGCGTTCCAATCATCTTGAATCCAAGGAAGGCAGATTTCCTTCTGGTACCAAATGAACTGCGTCTGGTTCAATGTCTTGCATCCCTCAGCAGCTGCTTCCTGTTTGGTCCGCACCGCTGTGGTCTTGGGGAAGATCTACAGCGGCTGGGCCCTGTCGGCCGTGTTCTATGGGGCCAGTTCCATTGCACCTGGGGAAGAGGCCGGGGGCTTTCAACCTCTCTGGCCTTCAAGGGTGACCTCATTGTTGTAAGAGGTTTGTAACCCCAATAACTAGTGTTTCTGGGGGATATGGGGGATATAAGTATGCTCAAAGGGGATTTCAAACCAACTTCCAGCTGGGGGCACCATTTTGTGGATGGTAACATTGTTCATACATATCCCAAATATTCCCAAATATGGATGATAGGACCCAGAAACATCAGGGCCATATGTAGGTATGGAATGTGACCGGGGAAGCAATTTCTTCAAATATTGATACTTTGGGTTGAGTCGAAGTGGGGGTACGGTACACTTCCGACAGTGCCATGGAGTGTTCTGAAAGCTATCCGGTATAGGTTCCAGTAGATTCTTCAGGGTGTTTGAATTCCTAGGCCCATTGCAAACGTCCAATCAGAATCGAGTGTCATTTGAAGAGCTAAGTTGACTTCAACTTCGTTTGGACCAGGGTTTCAACATATTCTTTCAAACCATTTGTATGAATACTAGAATGCATTGGTCAAATAATTATGTTTGTTTTACCGTCTTTTCACATAAGATGGCGCCTAAATGGGGAAATCACCTCGAGGATGGATGCACTCCTGTGGAAGGCCTTCTGGATCAACTGGTGAGAGCATTTGTGGTGCAGTTGATCTCCTCATTCTTTGGATCTCTACCTTTCGTTGCGCTGGTCATCTTTTTTTACAAATTGAAAGCAGCACCTTTGTGGCTGCGACGTGGCATTTTCTGGTCCTTCCTGTGCTGCTATGTGCTTCTTTGCCTCATGGTGGTGTGCATTTTCATTGCTTCTGTAAGTCCAGTTGACGCGAACAAATGGTTCTACACCAGTGCAATTAACCTGATCATGACTTGGAAGCCTGGTAGCTGATGGGTGCGAACACTTTTCGATGGTATTTGCAAGGCCCTGGTTGGGCTCTGGATAATCTGGATAGCTGTGCAAATGGGAAAAAACAGTTTTGCAGTCATTGCGAAGGCCCACATCAGGGTCCCAACTTGGAATGGTCAGAATGGTCAGAACCCCTTTGCCCCACCTGCCAGGGGTCTCCCTATCTCGAGCCCAGCTCGCTCCCACTCGCTGGACCGGAACACCTATGCCAGAAGCGCCAGATAGAATGCCAGATAAAATGTCCAAAGATATGTGAGATGGAAAGCCGGATGTCAGATAGATGCCAGAAAAATATGCCAGAATGCCAAAAGAAATTCCAGCTAGAGTGTCGGAATATATGCCAGATAGGATGTTAGAAAGTCTGCCATACAAAATGCCAGATAGAATGTCGTCAGCCAAAATGTTGGCTAGAATATCAGCATGCCAGCTGCCAGATAGAATGTCAAAAATGTCAAATAACATGTTAAGTAGAATGTCAGATAGTATGTCAAACAGAACATGGGAAAATATGTCAGATAAGAATGCCAGGTAAAAGATATTGTCAGATCAAATGCCAGATAGAATGCCAGCTAACATGTCAGAAAACATGCCAGACAAAATACAAGATGGAATGTCAAACCAAATGCCAGATAGAATGCCAGATACAGTAAAATGTCAGAACATATGCCAGATTAAATGGAAGATGGAATGTCAGATCAAATGCCGGATAGAATGCCAGATAAATGCCACAACATATGCCAGATAGAATTTGAATGTCGGAAAATATGTCAGATAAAACGCGAGACAGAATGCCAGATCAAATTTCCATGGAATGCCAGATAAAATGTCAGAATATTCATTATGCCAGATAGAATGTCAGAAAATATGCCGGACAAAACGTCAGATAGACTGCCAGATAAAATTGTCAGATAGGATGTCAGAGAATAAGATATCAAATAGACTGTCAGAATGTGTATCAGACAAGCTGCGCGACAGAATGACAGATCAAATGCCCGACAAAATGCCAAAGAGGACGCCAGATAAAGTGCTCAGGATGTTGCCCATCTTCCTCCTCACCGCCATCCTTGTGGTGATGTCATTTCAGCGGGGCCAATCAGGGCATGAACAGGCGCTGCACCACATTCTGCCTTGGCCAGCCGTGGAGTGCTTGGAGACTTACGAAATCACCATGGGCTCTTTGGAAGTGATGGAGCAGGACATCAAACAACCGCCTCTTGATTGAGACTAAACAATTGCCGTTATACAGGCATAGAACAGTATAGAACCCCTTTTTTTCACGAATGTACCCGGCTTCAACTACGGCTGCAACTACGGCTGCAACTACGGCTAAGCAACCAAAGCCAGTTTCACTTCAGCAACCGCGGCTCCGAAACCACGGCGCAGAAACCAAAAATGTTTTCGTTTCAAAAATTACTGCAGTGCAACTACAGTCCAGCAACCAAGATATTTCTTTTGTTTCACCAACTACACTTGAAAGTAAAAAAACACCGCTGTAAGTCATTATGAAAATGTTCCCCTTGATTATAAAGGTTTGCTGTCGGGCTATTCAGGGTTGGCTTATGGTCTATTTGGGTTTGGTTTACATTTTAAAGTTAAAGATCTTTAGGGTTTATTTAGGTTTGGGTTTGGGGTTTACGAAGCAGGGTTTCCTCTTTTTGGTTGCCGAAGCATACTTTCCAAAGCATAGTTTCCGAAGCAGGGTTTCCGAAGCTTGGTTGCCGAAGCAGGGGTCAACCTTGTTTTCAGGGGTACCTGCTGTGCATTGCTGTGTGGTTTCAGGTTTGAACTCAGCCACGTTTGTAGAGCATGGTTTATGCGTTGTTACGGCCATGTGGATCACCCGGCCTTAAGGAATGATTTCCTGGTGACCTGCGAAGTTGCCGGGTGCTCTGACACTGCCAAGAGGTTGGAGCGAATGTATGGAGACGTTTATCGTGGCTCGGTGCTGTGGTGCAGTGACGGACGGAGGTTGCAGGGAATTTCTCAGATTTCGCTAAAACCGAAATTGGGCCCAATGGACACACCTGGACACACTTAAATGAATTAGTGGATGGTCATTGGTTTGAACCATCCATTCTAGAGCGTCAAGATGTGGGGCTAAGGGGCAAAGATGTGGCCTTGGGTCATAGCTGTTGAGCTTGAAGGGAAAATATGTGCAAGAAAACCCTAGATTTGGGCGGTAGATCCCAGGGTTTTAGTAAATGTTCCCTTCAAAAATTCATTGTTTCAGGAGTGAAAAAAAAGGTTTTTGAAGCGTTTGAGCCCCATGTCTCCTCCACCTCTTGGAGCATGGTGAGGTGTCTCCGACTGCGTCCTCACAGCAGCGCAAAACCATTTCCTGTTGTTTTCTGCGCCTTGGGATCAGGAAAACTTTCACAGTGCTGTGATTTCAGCTTTCAGCTTGCATGGCCGAGAATGATTTGCCACTGGAGACCAGTTCTCGTCTGTTTGAAAAACGCGGTTGAAAACAAGTGCCAGATTTTTTCAGGTGCACCAGCAGAGCGAGCGGCTGCCAAAGCTTCGCGGTCGAGCGTGGATTCTGGTCGCAGACTTTTTGGATGGTTTCAACGGAAAGTTACCACTGCATTTGAATGGCAAGGCACTGGACATGGACATCCATGTAGTGTTTCACAAGCCGAAGAGCTGTAAAGCATCGCAAGAGACTTGGCTTCAAGATTCTCCAACAATCATGGTCTGCTGTGAAGGTGTTAAGTGGTGGTGTTTTGAGGGGAGGTGTTTACCTTGAATTTGCAAACTGTTTGGGTTAGGGAAAGCCAAGGGAAACGCTTGATGGCTGGGGTAGAGCCGGTCTAGACCCGCATCAAAGGATACGAAACACGATGCAGCGAGGTTTGTGAACCCTTTGTTTGATCCCCACCATATCCCCATCATATCTCCATGATTACTGGCTGAATCCCTTCCATTTTCGCGATATTCATTGGTTAAATCAGCTTAAATTTGCTGCCACTACCTACAGTGCAGGTCCTTTGTTTTGGGTCCCTAGGAGCACCCGTCCGAGCTTCCTCCAGCAGATTCACCGGAATTGGAGGCCATCATTGCATGGTCGTCTCTGAGTGCGGAGGGGGATCATAGGATAGATATGATAGGTAGAAGGATCCATTGAGGAAACATGGGGTCTGTCATGTACACGTACCATGGAATATCATGATGTAGACGGTAAACATGCATCTTTCATCATCTTTCGGCGTGTGCGCCTGGTTTTTTTTTGGGGCAAAGACAGTGCCACCGTGTAGACCAGCGATGTCACCGTGTAGAGGAGACAGACGGCAATGCTTTGAGCCCCGAGATCAACCCAGAGGAGGAATTCAGAGGGTTCTGCAGTTTCTTTGCAGGTGTTGTTTACCTTCAGTTCAAAATGGCTCAGAAATCACCATGGCAAAGTCGTTTGCAAGTGGACATGCGCATGACGGATTTTCGATCGACCCAACAGGAACACATTTTAGGCCGGACATTTTCTTGAACATGTCTCAGCCCCGTGCTGCACGCCCTCGCTTGTTTTTCGACGGAAGGAGTTGGCTTTGGAGCACCCGTCCGAGCTTCCCCCGGCAGATTCACCGGAATTGGAGGCGGGAGCTGTCAAAACCATAACTCTCAACAAGTGTGACAAGGTAAGTTCGATCAAAACAAATTCCACCCAGTACGGCGACAAAAGGCGCAAGTTGCATTCAGGGACCTTATACCCAGTTCGGCAGGGCAATTTCAAGAGAACAATCCAAAGAATCAGATTCAAGTCTACTTCACTTTGCAAATCTCTTGCTCTTCTCATAGGGACAAGGTCCTAAAGATGTTGAATAAAGGCATTGACTCTCTGCCACAAGAATCTTGAAAATGGCTAGCTAAATGCTAGAGTCCCTGATCCTAGACATCATGTTGAGTTACCCGACCAGATGGTCTTATTGCGTTTTGATTCCTATCCACAATTGGAGGGCCACAGGCGCGTGAAACAACATAAGCTGAACGCTACAATAGCGGAAAGCAACCCGCAAAGATTTCATCATTGCCCCCTGTCCCCCCCTCCCCCTCTCCCCCCCTCTTGTGTTTATCCCAGTTGCAGCAAAGCATCTTCCAGCAGGAGATTGCGGTAGAGACAGCTGTGATAGTTGAAGACACCTACGGCTCGGCAGAGGCAGGGATGGTTCCTGAAGTTGCAAAACAATCAGACGCTAAAAGCATGCATATCCCCAATTATATGTCAATATATTATACGTTTTACATCTTTTTACATATTATACATATATTTATATATTATGGACAAGGCCCATAAATCTCCAGTCAGTTAGCATGGTTTGTTCACCACTTATGCTCTCATGTGGAGGTAGACAGAAAAATACCTTGTGGCCTTCGGGGTTTTGTCAACATCCTGACAAAACAAGGGGGGGCCTGAGAACCCAAAAGCAAAACGACAGCAAGCAAGTCGGATTATAATGATTGGTTGACCAACTTTTGAACATGGGAGATCATGNATGAAAGTAGGGAGGAGACGAGAAGATAAAACACCCGAAAATATATTGATAAGGGATGGTGATAAAATATGATGATAACCATGATGATGATGATGATGAAGATGATGATGATGAAGATGATGAAGATGATGATGATGAAGATGATGATGAAGATGATGATGATGATGATGATGATGATGATGATGATGATGATGATGATGATGATGATGAATATGATGATGAAGATGAAGATGAAGATGAGAAGATGAGAAGATGAGAAAATGAGAAAATGAGAGAATGAGAAGATGAAAAGATGAAAAGATGAAAAAATGAAAATGAATGAGGTCTGACGCAGGTCAAACGTCAAAATAAAAATACTTGCACAATTTGAAGTTTTTTTGTCCCCGCAAGAAATTTGCTACGGGGTTGGGCAGAATGACACGAGATGCTGGAGGTTTTACAGAGAAAATTTGAAACGCAGAGGCCTCTACA
>BGPT01002147.1:24272-56190 GCA_003297045.1 Symbiodinium sp. clade C Y103 | reverse complement strand
CTTGCGCCCACGCCGTCCGCAGCCGTCCGCGCATCCAAGCTCGCTCCTCCCCAGCGGCTCCTTCTCACTACCCGTTTCCACCCACTCCCTTGCGCCCACACCGTCGCAGCCGTCCGCGCATCCAAGCTCGCTCATCCCCAGCGGCTCCTTCTCACTACCCATTTCCANTACCCGTTTCCACCCACTCCCTTGCGCCCACACCGTCGCAGCCGTCCGCGCATCCAAGCTCGCTCATCCCCAGCGGCTCCTTCTCACTACCCATTTCCATCCACTCCCTTGCACCCATGCCGTCCGCAGCCGTCCGCGCATCCAAGCTCGCTCAGTCCCACTACCCATTTCCACCCACTCCCTTGCGCCCACGCCGTCCGCAGCTGTCCGCGCACCCAAACTCGCTCAGCCCCAGCGGCTCCTTTTCCCCACCCATTTCCACCTACTCCCTTGCACCCACGCCGTCCGCAGCCGTCCGCGCATCCAAGCTCGTTGCACCCACGCCGTCCGCAGCCGTCCGCGCATCCAAGCTCGCTCATCCCCAGCGGCTCCTTCTCACTACCCGTTTCCACCCACTCCCTTGCGCCCACGNCCGTCCGCGCATCCAAGCTCGCTCCTCCCCAGCGGCTCCTTCTCACCACCCATTTCCACCCACTCCCTTGCACCCACGCCGTCCGCAGCCGTCCGCGCATCCAAGCTTGCTCATCCCCAGCGGCTCCTTCTCACCACCCATTTCCACCCACCACTTTGCACCCACGCCGTCCGCAGCCGTCCGCGCATCCAAGCTCGCTCCTCGCCAGCGGCTCCTTCTCACCACCCATCTCCACCCACTCCCTTGCACCCACGCCGTCCGCAGCCGTCCGCGCATCCAAGCTCGCTCATCCCAGCGGCTCCTTCTCACTACCCGTTTCCACCCACTCCCTTGCGCCCACGCCGTCCGCAGCCGTCCGCGCATCCAAGCTCGCTCCTCCCCAGCGGCTCNGTTTCCACCCACTCCCTTGCGCCCACGCCGTCCGCAGCCGTCCGCGCATCCAAGCTCGCTCCTCCCCAGCGGCTCCTTCTCACTACCCGTTTCCACCCATTCCCTTGCGCCCACACCGTCCGCAGCCGTCCGCGCATCCAAGCTCGCTCATCCCCAGCGGCTCCTTCTCACCACCCATTTCCACCTACTCCCTTGCACCCACACCGTCCGCAGCCGTCCGCGCATCCAAGCTCGCTCATCCCCAGCGGCTCCTTCCCCCTACCTCTTTCCACCCACTCCCTCCTTTTCCTTTTTTTTCCTTCCTTTCCTTTCCCTTCCACACCGTCCGCACACCACCGTTCAAATCAGCTCGCTCCCCACGCGGTTTAATGACTAAACGAGAACCCAAGCATCGAAGATGCTTTTGGGAAAAAGTACAAATGATGCGTCAGGTTGACATATTTTCTGACATCGATGCTGACATCACTGACATATATTCTGTCAGCCTGGTACGGATAGGCTGATAGGCACCTGCAAGTGGAAGAATTCCCTGAAATCAATCTCCACTAGCCGTTCTAGAGCAAAAGATCATCTCAGCTTAGCCCAAGCGCGGAATTTCATTGTTTTCCTGTTGTTCGCACCAATTCAGCTTTACTTCAGACCGTATAAACCATTCAGATGCAGGTTTAGTATGGTTTTGTGGCAAGTTTTCATACCATTGAAATTGGCAGCTTGAAGCTGGAACATTGTCATTTTATGTCAACGACAAATGTGGGATACCCAATGCCATAAACCTACCATTTGGGGATGGTAAACATAGCACCCATAAAAATGGGTTTACCACATTACCCAGCTTCTTTGCTCTAACCTTCCGACAGTGGGGCTTAATGTTGGCCCCGAGAAAATTCATCACTGTTCTGACTGCTTGCAGGTGAATGAGCAGCTTGGAGCCAAATATGAAGCGACCACTGGTTTTGATTGCAGTTGCTTTAAAGCCGAATCTTGCAGAAACCCACCATATCATGATACTGTTGATTCCATACTTGCTCATTTCTGGCTTGTACTCAGCTCCATCTTCATCTAATCTTGACCGTAAAAGCCTTCTGCTGACTTTGTCTAAGGCTACAGAGCGTGGAGGTGGAGCTGAAAGACGAAGAGGAGGAGATTCCGTGCGAATCACCCGCGGGAGATTTGCCAGGTGCCTTGAAGAGCGTGGCTTTGGATGTTGGAGACGAGGACCTGCAGACGGTGGCGGTGGATGACTTGGCACCAGAGGTTTGGTACCGGGTGGAGCCTGTGGAACACGTCGAGCCTATGGAGAAAGCTCTTGATGCGCCCAGTGAGCAACGTGTGGAGGATGTGGAGGTCCAGGAAACAGGTGGGCGTGGGGGCCATGGCGGTGCAGGGAATTGCAGCCTGTCATCGCTGTCACTGGTGTTTTTCAGAGATGAGGACAGAGGTGATGGTGGTTGTAGGGATGGTGGTCATGGTGATGACGCTGATGAAACGAGAGGATGTTGCGGATGAGGATTTCAAATACATTTGGTAGCTGGGACCCTTCAGATTTTCAGCTGCGTAGGTCCGGCTCTTTCATTTTCATCTCCAGAGGAGATTGAGGTGGGGGCGGAGGCGCGAGACAAATCACCAGGATTTCTTGAAGGATGCCAGTGTCTTCAAGTGTCTTTCGAATGTGAGCAGTTTCTGCTAGGTTCTTTCGAAATTTCCAGAAACCTTCCCGTGAGGCGTTGCGCGCACCGGACGATGATGTTTCACCCCCGGAAGCGGTCTCCGGGCCCGAGGGGCGCACTCCTCAGGTGAATCATCGGTGAAGTACCAAATTTCCCAACCAGCAGATAGGTCAGGATGCGGGAAAACAATGATACAACCGAGGGCCCCAGGAACCCGCACATCACAAGCTGAGTACAGAATAGATGCTGCTTTAAAGAAAATCATAAGGAAAGGCTCTTGTAAGACAATCCTCGCTTCTGTGCACTGTTCTTCAAAGCCGCTTGTCTGAGACACTCGCGCGAGACACTTTTGTACGACGCTCTTATGAGACACACTTGCAGGTGTGGGACACTCTTGTTAGACACGTTCTGGGACACCTTCATCATCGTAAAACCTCTTCGGAGAGACTCTTGCCAGATACTCTTGTAACGTCTTTTTCGAAGACAAATTTGGGAACACCGCGAAACATTGCGCCTGCCATGCAAACTGATTCCTTTCCAAACCCCACAAGAAAACTGCGACTGCCAGTGCCAAGTAAAATGACACTTTGAGGATGTACCGTGCCTGCCAGTATTTGCACTTTGGAACTCCTGTGCGCTGCAATTTGCAATTTGAAAAAAAAACGACACGCAGCAAAGAAGTTTCCGCGCCTGCAAAACAAAGCCATCCAGCCATTCCAAACGTGATAACGTTTGCATCATGAAAGCTTTCCCCATGGGCACAGCCATGGGAACAGATCACCGTTGAGGTCAGTTGGTGCAGTCAGCGCGGCTGCAGCCAGTGCCATTGCGGCGGCAACATTAAACTCTGCTCGCAGAAGGGCCGAGGTCATGGAGCAGGCCGGGGGAGTTGATTTCGGTGTTCCCAGAGATATCGGGGGCCCCAGGTTATCATTGAGTGGTCCGCTTTAGGCTGGGAACTCATGGGTTTTCGGGGCATCCCAATTGTGAGAAAAGCCATTTGATAATCAGAGACCGGTGAATCCAAGGCTTTTCTTGGTTTATCGTCTCATAGTGTTGGTGCGGCCTGGGTTCAACATGGTTCAGGGATGTTCAAATTGAAGATCCAAAGAAGTTCCAAACACATTTACAAGGATCTGGAGTTGGAAAAAGCTCGCAACTGAGGTTTATTTGAGGTGTTCAACTTGGAAGGGAGGGCGTGTCTTGCAAATTCTAATGTTCCTTTGCAGTCATGAACAATTTTGCGGTACTTCATTATGCAAGCAACAAACGTAATGTGATATATCCGATACTAAATCATCTCCAAAATTATCGTCCTGTAAACCATCCCCAAATGGCAGGTTCATTGTTGGGTTTCCCACATCATCTGATTTCTGTGTTGGATACTTCTTCCGGTTTCAGAACGACGTCCATCTCAGGTGGAAGATGAAAACCTGAGAGATTTGTGCAACGTTGCGGCCAAACGAGAAGTTTCATCACTACCAGCCGAGCTAAGAGGTCAAGCCACTTAGGCATAAACGAAAACCAAAGTCTCAAAGCAGCTGATTTTGGGCAGTTTAATTGCCCTTTTTTTCTCATTTGGGGATGGGTCAAGTTACCTATTGATTATATGACTAGGGGATATTGGGGGAATGAGCATCAATTAACCAGCTATTTTATCATTTTAGGGTATGTCGGGTACCAGAGGTACCAGGCTTTTGACCCATATCCACTTGAGAACCCAATGTTGTTCAGATTTGCGTAGTGATCTGCAGGGCAGTTTGAAAGATGATTTCGTTTCATCTTGGAGCCGTCTCTTTCAAAGCTGTGTGTGGATCGTGGCCGACTATGGCACTCCACCAGGAATCACCGGGATACGGTCTGACCTAGCAACGCTGTGAGCGTATTTTCCACCTTGCAAAGTTGTGGATCTGTTGTTTTGATGTTTCTTTATCACACACATCTACTTTATCATATATGCCTGAACACTGGTGGATTTCCGCAAATTGATTAATGCGGCTGCGCGCCGTTTTTCCTCAGTTTGATTAGTTAGTTTGCATAAGACGACAGGCCGCGGCCTCCCAAACGGGACAATGGCGGTTAAACAAAAGGTCTTTTCTTCTGCATTGCCCTGCACTCACGGGTGATGGTATACATTGATAGCACATCTGCGGTGGATGGAGATTATCAATGCGGCGTGCATGTCTGAAACTAGGTTACCCCAAAGCCCGATCGTTTCTCATCGTGGTTCGTGTTAAATTGCTACGGGGCTATCTCATCGATACCAATTCATGCCGTATTCACATGTATTCAGCTTGAGACGCCTCTGGATGTTGAGACTTTGGAGGAAGTTTCCCCCATGTTACGTTTGTTGGTTGATAACCCCACACTAACTATGTTCATTGGTGGTGGCGATTTGCCATTCCATTGTAATACAATTCAGCCAGGCCACATGCTTCTCCCATGTGGGTCTCCCATGCGGTTGCGGTCTTTGAAACGACATGTTGGCCTACGTAGGCATCCCCAACTCCGAGCCATAAATTTCGAAACAAGTGTGAGCAAATGTGCTTTCAATGGAAATACCTGTGGCAGGCCAGTGCTGAGCAGATGTTGAGAGAGCTGTGGCTACCACCTGCGATAGAGCTTTGCTTGTGCCATCTGAGCCTGCCATTCTTCGGTGGATTTCCTCCTTTCGGTTGTAGAAGATGGTTTCAGCGAGGCTTCTTTTGTCATGCTTCGATAAGGTTAGCTACAACATGCTACAACAATGATTGCTTCAGCTGCTATAGGCTGATCAGATGTGCCAGGCCTGCATTCTTGCACGCCTGATACATTCTGTGGCACTCGGGCAAGATTGTGATTACAAACACGTGTAGGCAACCATGTTGTCTTCACCAGCTTATTCTTTTGCTTGCTTGGATTTGCTTAGTTTGTTTCCGAGTGGCATTGCCAGTTGTCCTTTTCACATGAGCTATGAACAGATTTCAGTGCAGGATAAAATTGGTGTAGAAGATACAGTGTTACAGCTCCTGTCATGATGACTGCTCAAGGCAAGAAACGACAGTGCAAAATGATGCCTCACGCTTCACCTATACGCGTTGGCTTATCTCTCTGTTCCAGCAGGTGGTTGCAGATTTCATATCCATTGTTGCTGCATTTTTTCTTACATGTCCAACGTTTTTTGAGGCCTAGAAAAAGGCTCGCGAAGATTATTTATTGGATTTCGTCTGGTTTTTTGGATGAGATTTCGTGCTACTTGAATGACGCCGACGCCCATCGTGGCATTTACTACAGTGTCCGCTTGTATTTTCCATACTCGACGTGGTTCTTCTTCTTCTTCTTCTTCCTTGTTTTCAGGTCTGGCGTTAGGGCCTTGCTAGGGTTGGTACGCTTTAGGTACGTGTTAGCTTTATTTTGGCATTATTATTTTTTGGCTTTTGCTGGCGCGATTATTCTTCTTTGAAAATTAATTAAATTCATCAAGAATAATGAAAATATTTAAAATTTATTTTTAAGGATTGTATATAGGTAGGCTATATCCTGGATTTTAATTAATTTATAATATTTATGGAATTTAACTATATTCGTTAAATAAATATATAAATATAAATATATATATATATATATATTACGAGGGCCCATGTGCGCGAGGCCGGAATCCTGCCAAAAACCGGGCTCTTTTTTGGGGACTGTTGTGTCAACGTCGTTGCTGCGGTTGGCTGCGCTGCAACGCACGAAGCTTGAGAGAGAAGCAAAAAAAAATGCGAAGCGAAAGGTGGCTATGAAGGATCGAGAGGTTCCCCCGCCAAGGCTGTTGTAGCAATCCGCTGCTTGCACTGCGGCACTGAAATCGTGATACATGGATCACCAAAAACCCTACCAGGAACAGGGTTGGAACCCTATCTGCCTGGTTTTTACAGGGAAAAATGGGGGCCAGGAACAGCCAGGAACACGAGGATGGGAAAACTGCACCAGAANCTGCCTGGTTTTTACAGGGAAAAATGGGGGCCAGGAACAGCCAGGAACACGAGGATGGGAAAACTGCACCAGAATAAGGGGGTTCCTGAGAAACGTCGGGGGGAGATAGAATTATATTCTCCAAAAGCAAAATCTCAGGAACGCTGCCAATGAGGTAAATTCGTGCTTTTGGACAAGCAATGGTAATGTTACTCGTGGCCCATGCGCTTCAATCATGATGGGCTGGGTATGTTGGGGCGGGGCGCTGTGATTTACTAGTGGTCTCCACTCCGAGAGCCTTAAAAACGACAGCAGTAACAACCCTCCGGGCCAAAGTTGTAAACTGGCGCGCGTCTGCAAGTCATGCGGCTGCGGCGCCGTTTCTGGCGCCCGAAAAGCATAGACATTCTGGTCTCGTGACTTGGGGCCTTGATAGTATATAGAATTTTATATAATGAATTTAAAAATATATATATCTTTTTTAATTTTAATAAAAAAAAAACAAAAATATTATCTATATAATTTTTAATATATTATTTTAGAAAAATAAATGACCTATATATAAAATATTAAAATTAGGTATTATAAATGAATTTGAATAATGATTCTATAAGATATAAATTAATATAAATAATAATATAATATATGTATATTTGTATAAGTATATTTTTTATATTTTTGGATTTGAAATTATTATTAATTTTTTTATTAAAAATTTAATTATGGATTGATTTTTTTGGATTTTTTTTTTTAATTTCTAAAAATTAATAGAAATATATAATAATAATGATTTGAATATTTTATTGAAAAAATGAAATGATATTTCTAAATTTATATTTTATTTAATTTATATATTATTTTTAAATATATATGAATTTGATAATAATTATTGGATTATTAAGGAAAAAAAAATGAATTTAATTTAATTAAATTTTTTAAAAAAATAATTATTTTTGAAATTATTTTTTTTTTATATTTAAAATGTTTCGAAATTAATTATTTTTAAAATTGATTTTTTATTAATATTTTAATCACTACCCCCCTTAGCGCCCTAAACCCCTCTCGGGGGCGAAAAATATAAAATATAATAATTTTATTCCATCATATACCCTGAAAACCTACTATATGTACATGTATGGGGGGGGGAACAATAAATAATATCCTGTTCTGCCATACGCCAATTGAATTTGAACATTTTTGGCACCCCCCCACTAACACTGTTGCAAGTAGGCTTAAACGGGGGGGGGGGGGTTAGCTAGAAAATATTCAATTCCTCTAGTGGTACCCCTAAGCGTATTAGAATATTTTACCACCACCGGAAGGTAGCGGTGGTAGGGGGGGGGAGGATGGGGGGGGGGAGCATGAAATTAGACAATTGTCCAGCGACGACCAAGTGGTTGCAGCGTTAACCATCGAGAACAGCTCACAAGAATATCCCCAACCCTTAGCCATGATTTTTGGGGGGACCGGGTGGTCAACTCAAAACCCCTTTACAATAGATATCGAAAATGCCGTGTTTTGGGCGGATTTCCAAACAAATATAATATTGGACCGTAAGTTGCATTTTCTTGTGGGTCCTTGCCATCTTTTTTTTTGGAAAATCAAGCCCATGAAATACCGTCAGAAGACCAATACGTGAAGACAAGGTGGGACATCAGACATGATTAGAAAAGATATGACAGGATGAAAAGACTAGACATCATTCCCCTTAACCTTCCAAGGACCACCCGCCGAATAAATGCAACATAGATCTGGGAGGTTCATGCAGAATATTTGAGCGGCCCTCCTTATGTTTGTTGATTTTTGTTAATTTTATTCATTTATTTATATTTTTTCGTATGTGGAGGCATGATGAAATATGGGGACGTATGGAAAGATTGTGAATGTCGATGAATATGGGTTTGATGAAATTTGTTGCAATTTGATGTTATTTGAAATAGGCTGGTTTTTTTTTCCTCAGGGTTTGGGAGTCCTCCCATTGCAATATTATATTTTATTATATATGTTGGTTTTGATACCCTGAAGGTTTTTTTTGACGGGTTTTACGGGTTGAAAAATGTAAGATACAGGGTGTAGGTATGAGAGGTATTGCGTTTTCTCAAGATTTGGGAATTTTTTCATGAGAAGATTACATTTTTTTTTTCATCTGAGAATGTTGATTCCATGGAGGTTTTTTGCTAGGTCTTACGGGTTGAAAAATGTAAGATTCAGGGTGTAGGTGCGAGAGATATTGCATTTTCTCAAGGTTTGGGAACCTTCCCATGACAATATCCCATTTTTCGATTTGTTGATTTTGATCCCCTGGGATGTTTTTGGCCGGGTTTTCCGGGTTGAAAAATGTAAGATATAGGGTGTAGGTGTGAGAGATATTCGATTTTTTTCAAGGTTTGGGAACCTTGCCGTGACACTATTATATTTTTCGATCTGAGAATTTTGATCCCCTGGAGGTTTTTTTGCCCGTTTTGTATACAGGTTGAAAAATGTAAGATACAGGGTGTAGGTGTGAGAGCTATTGCGTTTTCTCAAGGTTTGGGAAATTTCCCATGAGAATATTACATTTTTTTTTCATCTGTGAATTTTGATTCCCTGGAGGTTGTTTGCCAGGTCTTACGGGTTGAAAAATATAAGATATAAGACATAGGCGTGAGAGATATTGTGTGAACCTTCCCGTGACAATAGGCGTGAGAGATATTGTGTGAACCTTCCCGTGACATTCGCGCTGACCCAATGAAAAATGATTTTTTTTTTTTGTGAGATCACCCACTGAGTAAGAAATGGAAGCGCATAGTGCTCCCAAAATGGAAGCACATATCGCTCCCAAAATGGAAGCGCATAGTGCTCCCAAAATGGAAGGGCATAGGCCATGTTGAGCCTATGAGCCTATGCTGGGCCAAGAACAGCTCAGACAAACCACAAAATTGTTTCGAGCATTCTTGGGGATTTCCAAAAATGTACCGAATATTTTTGGTATTATATTTCTAATTTAACAAATAAATCCCCAAAAATGTTCAATAAATTTTTGGGGATATTTTTTTTTTTGCTTATATAGACCCCAAAATATACCAGTATATTTTGACCCTTTGATCCTATGATTTCCTAAGTGTGGGGGGGTTATGATGGTTATGGGCTAATTTTTGCGTGTTTCCAAAATGCAGGCGATACGCTAGCAAAAATGTAAGTTACAATATTTGCCCCCTGGGGGGGTGTAAGGTAGTGGTGATATATTTTAAATTATTGCAATAAGGAATTTTGGAATTATTATTATTATTATATTGTTTATTTTTATTATTGAATTATGAATTGGGAAGATAAGGAAGATAATGAATTTTAAATTTTGATATAATAAATTAATTGAACTTTATAATATTTCTAATTATTATTTGATATAATAATAAAAATAGAATTAATTAATTTTGATATTATTGGGAAATAATTTGTTTGATATTTTGAAAGGACGGCAATTTTTTGATATCATATAATGAAAACCTTTTTTTATATTCTACGGGGACGATTCTTTCGATATTTTGCGAGAATGATATTTTGGAATTTATATTATGGATTTAATAATTGAAATAATTTTCCTCAAAGGATTTTTTTTTTACTGCAAAATTATCCTTGATAATAATTTCTATGATATTTTGCGGTCAAGATTTACAAAAGATAGAAGGTCAAAAAATCATTATTGGGAATAATTTACGAAATATTCTGCGGCCAGGATTTGCCAAAAAAATAGGCGCAACATATTCCCAGGAATGATTTTTTGGATCAAAAAATCCCTTTTTTGGAATAATTTACGAACTACTTTGCAGCTAGGGTTTGCAAAAAAAATATTGCAAAATATCCCAGGGGCGACCTTTTGCACTAAATATTAATCCTTTTGAATTTGCCAAATCCTCATCAAAATTCATGATCCAAAAAATTTGAATCAATATTCTGGCTGAATGACAAATTATTTTTAATAATTTCGATATACCATATCGACGACCCAAATTATTTCAAATATTATTTCAATATTCGTAAATAATGTAAAATATTCTTTTCGTAGGAATTCGGATAGAAATTGGCTGAAAATTGGCCGGCTTAGATAAGGTATTATCCGATGCATAAATTTCTTTTTCCCGAGATAGCCCAGGATGTTCCAACCGTGTGGGCTAAGTTGCTGACTAAATTCCTTCCCTTTTCCCTGTATTTTTTTTTTATATTATAATTTTAATATATTTCTAGCCTTTACCTAACCATATTCCCTTGGATATCGTGGTTAATGCCATTCATTTATGCGGCCCAGGGGTTAGCCCGGGGCCGACTGGTTGGAGGACGGCTGATTTGACGATTTCATTGTATTTTCGGCCGACGGCATGGTTCCTGCATTTTTGCGCCTATGGCATGGCCTTAATATTCTTTATTAAAAAAAATCAAATTATTTATCGACATATTTCTAATTAAAGTTATTTATTTCGTATCCAATTTGTTATTATCATTTCTTGCGGTCTTGAAATTATAATTTCTATTAAATAAAATTGATTTTAATGAAATCAATATCAATTTTTAAAAAATTAGAAAAGGATATCCGGAATACCTTCAATGAGATTCTTCTCCATTAAATTTTTTTCAAATTATTCAGGAATTTGCCATTATTTCAGTCAGATTCGCGACTTATTCTTTCGATGGTTTATCCCATCTCATTTATAATTGGGTGTTTGAAATTTACAATCGGGAACGGTAAGATTCCCCCCAAGATAACGGGTCCATTACTCCGCCTCATGGTCCATTACTCCTCATTAAGGAGATCCGGAAATAAGATTCTCGATTACCCTCAGGATCCGAACCTATTTTTGCAGACGATTCCTTTTTAGGGGTGACGTCGAATATTTTTGCGATTTAAAATGAAAAATAAGTATGAATATTCGCATATGGTTTGTTTTCATCACGTGCCCTATATTTGGCGGCTGGGGAAAAATTCCGTGGAAATATATTTCATTTCTAAGAGATGGGGTTAAAATGAGTGTTGATATTTCGACCCCTATAATGATGCTTCCAATTAAATATAATATTAAATTGTTTTAAATAAATTTATCCAAAAAATAAGGAATTCCAAATTTTATATGTCCTTTAATTGATATTTCCTCATATCTAATTTCTTTTATTTCATTAAAATTATTTTTAATAAAATTTAATATTGGATCAAAATTATTCCGCGGAAATTGATCCCTATTTTACAAAATAATATTCAAAAATATCAAAATTGCTTTCTTCGAGTGATCCCCATCATGAACAGAATATACATTTTAGCAATCTTTCTGGCAAAATTTTCTGGCAGGCAAAAAGAGGAAAGCACATTTCTGATGAAATCTAGAGACCTTCGATCTCTAGATTTCATCAAAATTATCCTCTCAATCTCTCCTCCTCTTCCTCTTGGCATTCTATCTGACATTTTCTCTGATATATGCTCTGCCATTCTATCTGACATATCTTCTGAAATTATATCTGACATCTAATTTGGCATTCTTTCTAGCATTCTATCTGACATTCTATCTGGCATTCGATCTGTCATTTTATCTGGCGATTGAAGTCCAGCGGTGCCCCCCCTGGGATCTGGGGCTCGCGGTTGAGGTCAAGCAGTGCCCACTGGGATCTGGAATTCGCGGTTGAGGGCCGGCAGTGCCCACTGAAATCTGGAGCTCGCGTGAGGTCCGGCAGTGCCAACTGGGATCTGGAGCTCGCGGTTGAAATCTGGCAGTGCCCACTGGATTCTGGAACTCGCGCTTGGAGTCCGCCAGTGCCCACTGGGATCTGGAGCTGGCGAGGAGGCGGCGGGGGTGGCGGTGGAGGCGGCGGCGGAGGTGGGAGTGGCGGCGGGCCCGGGCGATGGACTCTGATAAAATCTAGTGACCCTCACCTGGCAGATGGGGAAAAATGGTTAGCTTATAATAGGTCCAAACCAAAATCCCTGCCGCGAGGGAGGTATAGATGGATTATTTTATTTTTCATTTTATAATTCCCCACCTGGTGGATGAGGTTTGTTAGAATTTATAAATATTATCCTTTTCCTTTTCTTCGTCGTGTTCGTCCTCGTCCTCCTCGCCAATTCCAGATCGCAGTGGATATTGCCGGAATTCATCTGCCAGGTACAGATCGCAATGGTCACTGCCGGACATCATTATCTGCCAGAAATAAATCGCAATGGGCATTGTCGACCTTCAGGAAGAATATTAAAATATATATCAGATAGAATGCCAAATTACATGCCAGATAGAATATCAGAAAGAATACCAGATAAATTGATAAAATATATGTCAAATAGAATGTCAAATTAGATGCCAAGTTAAATATCAAATAATATATATATATAGATATTTTTTCTAAATATCGCGATGGATATTATTCGAAAAAAAAATCTTGATTTCGATATAAAAATATCGTAAAGATAGCGAATATATTTTACTAATATATTCTATACCATTAATAGTTTTTCATTAGTACCATTAATATTATATTTCCACAATTCCCAATAATTCTATTGATCATAATAAAAAGAAAATTGAATATTCACGCGCACACAATAAATTATTGGCTACAAAAAATAAGAAATACGGAAGGAAAATTATCGGCAACAAATTCACCAATATATTGAAAGAATAATGAACAGATCCCTATAAAAATAATTGCAAATCAAATCAAGACGTGAAAATAAAAGAATAGATGGTGTAATCCCTCAAAATGAGCTACAAATCACCCAAGAAGCGGCTGAAATGGCAATATCTATTATAAATCTGTCAAAAAAATGCGGTAGCAACGAGCGCGTTCCTAGAGGTACAATTACGATTCCATTCATCCATTCTAAATCGTAAAATAAATAGCATGTAGGGGTCCACACTCAAAAATCTAGAGTTAATGTTCTCGATATTGGCAATAGGATCATTTCCTTTTGGAATAGTGCTTATAAGATCTCTGATTGATATATGGTAACATATAACATAAGAAATCAAATTTCAAAATATACGGACCCTAATTTTTTTTTTGAATTATATTATTTCTTTCCAAAATAAAAATATTTTTCATATCCTTTTATTAAATAATATTCCCTCGCTTTTGCATCAATATTTTAAAAACCAAATTTTTCAATCTCGGAAAAAGGAAATTAAATTGAAAATGAGGTATATAATATTTTTTAATTTATTTTGCAAATAAGAATACGCAATCTTCGGAAATATCTATTATTTCGGATATATATCAATTATTTTTTTCAATTATCAAATATATAATACAAGAATCTCTACAAAATTTAATCATATTAAGGAGGAAAAAAATATTCCATTCATATTTTTCCCCACCTGCCAGGTGAGGGTTACTAGATATTATGAGAATCCGTCGCCCGCCGCCTCCGTCGCCTCCGCCGCCTCCGCCGCCTCCGCCGCCTCCGCCGCTTCCGCCGCTTCCGCCGCTTCCGCCGCTTCCGCCTCCGCCTCCACCTCCTCGCCAGCTCCAGATCGCAGTGGGTACTGGCGGACCTCAAGCGCGAGTCCCAGATCCCAATGAGCGCTGCCGAGCCAGATCCCAATGGGCGCTGCCGGACCGGACCTCAACCGCGAGCTCCAAATCCCATGGGCGCTGCCGGGCCTCATGGGCACTGCCCGTCCTCCCCCAAATCCCAGGGGGCATTGCCGGATCCCATGGATCTTGCTAAATTTTATTCGCGAACCCCAGATCCCAGTGGGCAATATTGGCCCTCAACCGCGAGCTCCAGATCCCAGGGGACACCGCTGGACTGCAATCGCCAGATAGAATGACAAATCGAATGCCAAATAGAATGCCAAATAGAATGCCAGAAAAAATAACAGAAACAATATCAGAAAGAATACCAAATAGAATGCCAAATAAAATACCAAAAAAATGTCAAATAGAATACCAAAAATAATATCAAATAAAATATCAAATAAAATATCAAATAAAATGCCACAAAAAACGACAAATAAAATATCAAAAATAATGCTAAATAAAATATCAAATAGAATGTCAGATATAATACCAAATAAAATATCAACCAAAATATCAAAAAAAATATCAAAAATAATTTCAGATGCTGCCATTCGTAACGGTTCCAGAGGGAAAAGCAACCTTCTTTGAAGGAAAAAAAACCCTCAATATAAAATGGACTGGAGGAAATCATTTACAGATAAATCTGAAAGAAAAGGAGAGTTTCGGACAGTACTCGAGCCCGCCCACAACCCGACATCAAATAGAATATCAAAATATATGGCAGATAAAATCAAATAAAATAGTAAATAATATATCAAAAAAATATCATTAAAATATCAAAATAAAATTTAATAAAATCTAAATATTTTCCTATCAAAAAAATATATCAAAATCTATATTATATTATTATTCAAATAAAATATTGTTCGTCATAATTTTTCGAAATATAAAATTATTAGGGTTGGCCCGCTGTTTCCAACAGTGTGGGCTTTCGGATAATCTCTTAAAAATAGAAAAAATATATTTATTATTGTTCGAAGGAAATTTAAAAGCTAAACCTTCCGACAATATGGACAAATAAAAAACGCACAGCCATGAAGAAAGTAAGAAGATGAAGAAAATCAGAAGAAAGNTGGACAAATAAAAAACGCACAGCCATGAAGAAAGTAAGAAGATGAAGAAAATCAGAAGAAAGAAGATCAGATAGGAAGAAAATCAGAAGAGAATAGATGAAGGTGGCCCAAAAGGTAGGAAAATCACGAAATACTATCTTTTTCCAATATCCGACACGAAGGGTCGTCCTGGTCAAATTTCCTTGTTTAACAGAATCTTGAAGAATATTTTTTTCTTAGGGTGTGTGCACCCTAAGCCTTAAACTATGGGGCCCCCTTTTTTAAAAGGCATTTTGGTCATTTTATATGTTATTTTGTGGGGCCCCCTTTTTTTAAAGGCATTTTGGACATTTTTCTTGAAATCTCTGGGGCCCCCTTTCTCGAAATTTTGTGCTGCGGACGCCTGCATTTCATGGGGCCCCTCTGCTGTACAGCTCCTTTTTGTTTTGGGCGTCCGCGTCCTAAATCTTAATTCATGGGACCGATTTTTTTAAAAGGCATTTTGGCCGTATTACATTTTATTACATGGGACCCCTTTTTTTTAACGTATTTTTTAGACATTTTTCTTAAGCTGTATGGGGCCCCCTTTCTGAAAATTGAATGTCGTGGACGCCTGCGTTTCATGGGGCCCCTCTACTGTACAGCTCCTTTTTTTTTTTTGGCGCCCGCGCCCCAAACATTAATTGATGGGACCCATTTTTTTAAAAGGCATTTTTGGCATTTTCCATCTTATTCTATGGGGCCCCCTTTTTTAAAGGCATTTTTTTGACATTTTTCTGGAATTCACGGGGCTCCCTTTCTCAAAATTTTGTGTTACGGATACTTGCATTTCATGGGGCCCCTCTGCTGTACAGCTCCCCCTTTGTGAATTTTTTTTTTTTTTTTTCTAATACTTTAATGGGACCTCCTTCTAGAATGCCCCTTCTATGGGGGCCCTTTTTGTGGGGCCCCCTTCTTTGCGACCCCCTTCTCTCGGGACCCCTTCTCCGGGGCCCCCTTCTATGGGGCCCCCTTCTGTGGGGCCCCTTCTATGGGGCGCCCTTCTCCGGGTCCCTTTCTATTGGGGCCCCTTTGTTCAAGAATTTTGTTGCCGGGCCTGGAGCAGGGTCCTGATTTTGGCACCCTACAACCGAAACATGCCCAGTATCTCCCCAAACCTTCCCAAAAACTTCCACAAATTTCCTAAAGGGCTCCCAGCAGGCTCCTAGAAGCTTTCCAAGGTTTCAGAAGCTTCCTAGGGCCTCCTACGACTGTCCCAAGGATTTCCAGACCCCCAAAGATTCCAGCCGTCTGGTGAAGGCTCCCAGAAGCGTTCACAGAAAGGACCAGAAAGGTTCCCACAAGCATCCCAGAGACCCCCGGAAGCTTCCCAAGGCCTCCAAGAAATTTCCAATTAAAACCTCTTAGTGTTAGGCGATTTTCGGGGTTAAAAGATTTTAGGGTTAAACGGGGTTTAAGGTTAACGGATTTTAGGATTAAAGGATTTTAGGGTCAAACAGATCTTGGGGTTAAAAGATCTTAGAGTTAAATGGGTTTTACGGGTAACGGATTGTAGAAGTAAAGGATTTTAGGGTTTTAGAATTTTAGGGTTAAAGGATTTTAGGGTGAAAGACTTTGGGGTTAAAGGATCTTAGGGTTAAACGGGTTTTAAGGTTAACGGATTTTAGGGCTAAAGGATTTTAGTAAAACGGGTTTTAAGGTTAACGGATTTTAGAGTTAAAGGATTTTAGGGTTAAAAGATTTTAGGGTTAAAGGATGTTAGGGTTTATCGGATTTAGGATTAACAGAGTTTAGGGTTAAAGGATTTTGAGGTTGACGGATTTTAGGGTTTAAGGATCTTAGAGTTAAACGGATTTCAAAGTTAACGGATTTTAGGGTTAAAGGATTTTGAAGTTAACGGATTTTAGGGTTTTAGAATTTTAGGGTTAAAGGATTTTAGGGTGAAAGGATCTTGGGAATAAAGGATCTTAGGGTTAAACGGATTTTAAGGTTAACGAATTTTAGGGTTAAAGGGTTTTAGGGTTAAACGGATCTTGGGGTTAAAGGATCTTAGGGTTAAATGGGTTTTAAGGTTAACGGATTTTAGGGTTAATGGTTTTAGGGTCAAACGTATCTTGGGAATAAAGGATCTTAGAGTTAAACGGGTTTTAAGGGTAACGGATTTTAGGGTTAAAGGATTTTAGTAAAACCAAATTTAAGGTTAACGGATTTTAGAGTTAAAGGATTTTAGGGTTAAAAGATTTTAGGGTTAAAGGATGTTAGGGTTTATCCGATTTAGGATTAACAGATTTTAGGGTTAAAGGATTTTGAGGTTAACGGATTTTAGGGTTTAAGGATCTTAGAGTAAAACGAATTTTAGGGTTTATGGATTTTAGGGTGCAAGGATTTTGAGGTTGACGGATTTTAGGGTTGAAGGATTTTAGGATTAAAGGAGGTTAGGATTTATCGGATTTAGGGTTAAATAATTTTAGGATTAACGGATGTTAGGGTTAAAGGATCTTAGGGCTAAAGGATTTTGAGGTTAACGGATTTTAGGATTTATGGATTTTAGGGTGCAAGGATTTTGAGGTTGACGGATTTTAGGGTTAAAGGATTTTAGGGTTCAAGGATTTTAGGATAAAAGGATTTTAGGATTAAAGGATTTTAGAGTTAAAGGATCTCAGGGTTAAACGGATTTTAAGGTTAATTTATAACGAAAACCATCATCGAATTTCAAAAGCCGCACACCAGAGAAAATCAAATTATCTAAAAATTCTGGAAGATAACCACACCCTAAAACCACCAAACCCTAAAATAGGTAAGGCTTAAAACGAAGCAACCGTCTCATCCAAAATCAAGCTTCCTAATCTTTTAGCCCAAATATCAAAAGGCCCTTCGTAGCGCACACCTGGCGCAAGCCGCCTAAAATTTTATAACTCCGGAGGATCGACTAGTAGGTTCGCTAAAGCGGCGGGTGCGGAGATCTTAGCAAATAAGATATGAAAAATTATACGCCGTTATGACGAATTTGGAAAAAAAAAGCACGATGCTATAGAAGCCAAAAATACTTAAAATTATCACCTTCGGCACACTTTAAAAAGTTAAACCCAACCCCCCAACCCAACCCACCAACCCACCAACCCAACCCACCAACCCAACCCACCAACCCATCAACCCACCAACCCAACCCACCAACCCACCAACCCACCAACCGACCAACCCATTCCACCAACCCACCAACCCAACCCACCAACCCACCATCCCAACCCACCAACCCACCAACCCACCAACCCAACCCACCAACCCAACCCACCAACCCACCAACCCAACCCACCAACCCACCAACNGACCAACCCATTCCACCAACCCACCAACCCAACCCACCAACCCACCAACCCAACCCACCAACCCAACCCCCCAAGT
This sequence comes from Symbiodinium sp. clade C Y103, assembly GCA_003297045.1. Classification (NCBI taxonomy): domain Eukaryota; class Dinophyceae; order Suessiales; family Symbiodiniaceae; genus Cladocopium; species Cladocopium sp. clade C. The sequence continues at coordinate 37,627 of BGPT01002147.1, read as the reverse complement.
GGTAGTGAACGATAGTCGAAGCACCGGCATGGACACAGGGGGAATCGAACGACCGTCACAGATTTGCCCAGTGGTACCGCACAGAACTCACATTAGCCCACAATTTCAGATTCCCCAAAAAGCGTCACTTTTTTGGGAATTGCGAAATCTCGAAACTCCAAAATAGTTGCACTTTTTCGACGTGAATTTGGAGAGATAGGGAAAAATGAGCAAAAGAAGATCTGGAGAGTCTAAAATGGCTTCTGCAGAATTCCCNACTTTTTCGACGTGAATTTGGAGAGATAGGGAAAAATGAGCAAAAGAAGATCTGGAGAGTCTAAAATGGCTTCTGCAGAATTCCCCAAAAAGTGGCGGACTTTGGGGATTTCGGACCCTGGGCAGCTCATGTGTACCCAAATCCAAATCGTAATATTAGTAATAATATTTTTTATTTCGAAATTTAATAATTAACCTTTCATTTCCTTCTCAATCGTTTTTATTTTCCTTTCATTACTATATCATCCTTCTTTAAATTCAATTTCTAACCCGGATCCTAAAATACTTAAAAATCCAAATTATAATATCAAACAAGAATATTTCACCTATAAAATCAAGATATCAATAAATAAATCCATATCATTCCATATCCCCAAAACTATAAAATCTCAAAATTTTCTTTTCGGTTATAAAAAATAATAAATTACAAACTATTTAAACAATCAAACACCCCGGATTACAATTATAATCACCTCGCCTCTATAAAAAAATTAGCAAGCTTATTTTATCTAATTCAAATCATATTTCGACCAATATTTATAATTCTAAAAAAAATAACTTAAAAAATCAAAAAAATATTATAAAATCAATTTCTCTAAAAAAATCAAAAACAATACCCTACTTAAAAAATAAAATCCCCAAAGATAAACACAACAAACTACCTAAAAGATAAATATCTTCACAAAAATCCGGGTTGGCAAATGCTTTAAGAGAAATTTCAAGCAAAACATAATATCGTCTTATTTCCCTATTCCTATCTTATTATATTTTTTATTTATTTATTGCCTCAATTATTTTTCATTTCAATTCCTTTTTCTTTTCCTTTCATTATTTTTTTTTCCATTCTTATTATTGTTTTATTTTTAGATCTAATTTTATTATATTAAAATATCTTATATTATAATGTTATATGATATATTATATGATATGTATATTTTTAGGTTGCCCCTGAACTTCTTTGCATTTGGAATAAATCCCTTCAGCTGCCTGCGTGACCCATCTCTAAACGGTTCGTCTTCTTCTTGTATTGCTTCCTTGTCTGGCCTTTGGCTGGAGACAGATGGGAGAGGTGAGGAAAAATATCCCATTCGCCGAGTCTCAGTCCTGTCTAGTCTGCAACGGGTACAACAGAGAGGTTGTGAGCTTTGCTCCCCGCAAAACAAAGGTTTGGCCAGAAACCAGGCGGATTTCCTTTGCTACCTTGATGCAACCAGGCAGCAACGGTATTGGTATCGGGGTGTCAAAATATGCGGGTCAACTTGGGCATGCCTTGCACTGGGTGTGGCAACCCAGGCCAATGGGCTGATGCGCAATGCGCAGCTTGCGATAGTTAAAGCAGCATCACGCGACACACTGCGGATTATTCTAGGCTTCACCCACGATGGCAAAAACTCATGTGTTCGCCTCATGCCATGCGAATGGCCGGAGATCATATGACGGCTTGCACGGAATGCGATCCAACTAACTAACTTGGAACCGTCTCACTAAAAACCTTTGCTCGCTGCATGCCAAGCAGCTGAATGAGATGACATGCCAAAACTGGAGCGATTGTGATTTGCTGCGAAAGGGTTCTTCTGACCGGGCTTCAAACAGCAAACAACGCGTCAGACTTGGAGAACTGGTGTTTTCCGGCAAATGGGTCTGCACCTTTCATCTCTCAGCATCTCTCAATGCTACTGCTACTGCAACCTGTCAGCTGTGGCCACTTTGCGCCTGATGGATGGTAAGAACAAAGCAATCACAGGTTTCTACAGTGGCAAAGCTCTCGGCGGCCCTCATTGCACACAAAGGGTTAAAGGTTTGAGCCTTCGGCGCGTGGTGATGAAAGCCTTTGATACCAAGCAGGCGGCCACACCCGTGGTCGGTGTTTTTTTGTCAGAGCGTGAGTGGGGCCCTCATGAAAATTTGGAACCAGTCAGACAGTCAGACCTGAAGTTGCGTATGCTTTTGGATGGCATGAAAACTCTTTCTCGCATGCAAGAAACCCCGGTCTGGGGATGTTCAAATTATACTAAACATCATCAAAATGTGCACATCGCTGTCCAAAATTTGCACGAAATGCGCCACAAAACTGCTGCGTGGCCCTCCTCGCATCTCCCGTAGCATATTTGGATAAAAATTCGCCTCGCTCATGCCTGTGCACTTTTGTTTTTTAAGGTGAAATTCATTTTGGAATGCAATCTGCAAACCTGCTGCTGAAAGAAACGCTGTCAAGTTCCCATTCCTGCTTGAAGAGAAGCAGGTCTATGAAAGTTCATGTGGTGGCACATTTGTCTTGCTTTGATCCGGTCATCATTTTCTGGCAAGAACCAAACATGAATTGTTTGGACATCATCAAGCAATGAAACTCCTAAACTGCAGAATGAATAAGTCAACCCTCCACTGCAGCAGCTTTCTGCATGTCCTCAACTGAGTCTTCACTCTTTGGTTTTGACCATGTCTTGCCAATTTCAAAAGGCTCATCTTTCGAGGAAACCTGATTTGCAGAGCTGGCTGACAGTGAAGCTTCTGCCTGTAGGAGTCTTTCTGTTCACTGTTGCTTAAGCTGCAGCCGCGCAATAGACACTTCTTTGCATCAGTCTTGCTTTGATCCGGCTGATCCGGCCATCATGTTCTGGCAAGAACCAAAGATGAATCGTTTGGGCCTCGTGAAGCAATTAAACTAGTGAGCCTACCTGGACTGATGGTACCGAAGCGGAAGTATTCCATACTGAGCCCATTTGCGTTTGGCCCTTAGCTTCCCAGTGTACTGAGTAAGCTTGCAAACAAGCTGCAAGATGTGCGCTTCTGGCGTGTAGAGATTGAAAAAGGGGACATTGCAGCTCTGCAGCAAACAGAAAGGTTCAAAACTGTACAGTAAAATGCTGCAAGGTGCTCCAAAATGGGAGGGAATGGTGCAACTGACAGCCTTTGACTGTACAAAACTGGATTTCAATGTGCAAGGGTGTGCAAGAATTTGCAGCTTGCCTCAAAAACATTCTGTTTTGGGGCAACTGAACTTGCACTTTGTCCTGGAAGCTGGCTGGTGAGATGATGTCAATGGGGACAGAATCCAACTTGCGTGGAGCATTTCTTTGAACGTGCTTGTGTTACCTGATTCCGGGTCTGAATTCGTAATTAGGACATCATTTTCTGGCAAGAACCAAAGATGAATCGTTTGGACCTCGTGAAGCGACTAAACTAGTGAGCCTACCTGGACTGATGGTGCCGAAGCGGAAGTGTTCCATACTGAGCCCATTTGCGTTTGGCCCTTAGCTTCCCAGTGTACTGAGCAAGCTTGCAAACAAGCTGCAGGATGTGTGCTTCTGTTGGTTTTGAGAATTTCTTGCCAATTTCAAAAGCTCAGCTGTTTCAAGGAACCTCGATTTGCACAGCTGGCTGACAGTGAAGCTTCTGCCTGGCGAAAACTTGGGAAGGAGCAAACTAAAGGTGGAGGAGCGCATGTAGAGATTGAAGAGCTTGCCTCAAAAACATTCTGTTTTGGGGCAACTGAACTTGCACTTTGTCCTGGAAGCTGGCTGGTGAGATGATGTCAATGGGGACAGAATCCAACTTCAAATGACGCAGTTGCGTGGAGCATTTCTTTGGACGTGCTTGCGTTACCTGATTCCGGGCCTGAATTGGTTCGCCCATGCAAAAAACTGCCGACATGGGGCAATACGTCAACACAAGTTTTCCCGACACAAACTTGAGATTGAGCAAAGGTGAGGTATAAAATCACAAAAACTTACAGGATGTCACAGTGGCAAAGCCGCCACCAAAGCTCTACCGTCAGACGATGTGCTCTTAGTCAGGTTGCACGATTTGTTGAACCATGTTGAACCCATGTCTTCTCTCAACTGCCAGCAGCTTTCAAGGTTCGTTCAGTGGAAAACAAGTTGTGGGAACAATGATGAGCGCCACTGGCGCAACTGACTGTCAATCCTCAAATTCTGCGATTTGGTGGCTCCACCTATTCCCTTGCCGGGAAATCAAATCGCGGTATCTTGGCTGAAAGTTGTTTCAAAGTCTTCGTTTCGCGTCAGCTGCCACAGGCACAGTCGCACCCTGTCGCCCTGTGGAAACCTGGTTTCTTGACAAAGTTTGTTCGTAAAGTCTTTCCTCCGACCTCTCAACCATGGCTGGTTGAATGCACTCCTGGAGCACCTATCGGAAGACTGTTGCAGATTGGGGGTCACAAGGACGGCAAGAATTCAAAACATTGAGCATCGCTTTCACTGGTACGCAGGATTTAGTTTTCATACGTTGATCACTATGTCTTGCAATACGCTCGACCGAGCTTGCGGCAGGTAAACAGACGGCCCACCCAGAGACATGAAAACATTGAATACATTCAATTTTAATCATATTCAAACGATTCAAATGGCCATGCCAATTCTGGCGCGCGCGACTCAATCTAGCCTCGCAACTTGCAAACCGTCGGCCTAGGCACTCTCAATGATGAACACCAACGCATCCAACACCCTGAACAGAGATTAATCCTGCTGGGCGTCTATGCAAGCCACATACTGTGCAGAATTCTTCACGTCCTGCTGGTATACCCACCAACCAGGCTTTTTCGATCCGCGGCTAATCGTGGAAAAACTGCTTGAATGAGGACAACTTTTGTGTAGGTCTTTAAGGGCCAAGAATTCGAATTTATCATCTTTTGAGATGTGAGCAGTGTTCAAGACGGGTCGGGGTGTAAAGTCAGGAGCACCCCTCTAAAGTCAAACATTTCCGTAGGCACAGCTCAAACGCGTGAAGTCAGGCATCCCGCGAAGCGTCGACCAGAATGTATCAAAACACCATGGGCACACGTTTCGCAGGGACCTTTTCGGAATAATTAGGTTGATTTCATCGGATTCTTTGCGCACAATGGTAAAGTTCAATTTTGTCGCATATTTGACGTGTTCTGGCAAGTGGCAGTTTTGGAAAGGCGTGGACATATGACAATGAATGCCAAGGATATCTTAAACCCAACACATAAATCTTAAAATCAGATTTGCACATACCAACATCTTCCCACACGCATGGGGCACAGACACGAAAAAAAAATAACTCCCACCAACTCGTGACATGAAAGTCGTACAGGAAACATCCAAATGGGCATAGGATTTCCGGACGACTTTCGACACGCACGGACGACTTACCGCAATGACCGAGGAATTCCAAAGCTTCAACAAATCACTCATTGCAGGTTGCTATAGGTTGCTCCCGTTGCAGATAGAACGGAGACGAAAAGCACTGTCTCAACCCCCGCAAGTACCAGTTGGCAGCAAAGCGTCAACACCCTGGAGATGGACCCAATTTGGCCTGTCCCGTGCCTCATCCCATGCTTCTATGCGTCATTGAGAGGTAACAAACAGGAAGACAAAACGCAAGCAATGCCCCGGTTGCTTGAACCACACTGTTCCCAAATCACTGGAATCACGTAGCTTGTAGCTGTGAATCAGGTTCCTAGGCTCGCTGTCAGGTGGACTTCTCACCGGTGAGGTCTTTACAGCACTGGAATATGAAGCGTTGGATCGATTTGCTGGTACTTGGCATCAAAATTCAAGACTCGTCTCAACTTGAGCTGCTGATGTGTATCACATTCTATCACCAATCAACCTTTCTTCCCACTGCGATACTGAAATCACTGAGACGCACGGCTCAAACCCCACAAAGCCACAACATGCCACAACGTACCCATCCAGTGTCTGCGTCAGAATAGGCACGGTGCGAGGAAGCTCCGTTGGCTTTTCTCTTTCCCTGCAGTATGACGTGGCCACATCTGTGTTCGACCGGTGAACAAGCAACTACCTTCTTGAGGCTGGGCTTTGTCGGACTTCAAAACTGTTCAGCTGCTTGGTATTGCTTGCTTGCTCAGGGCTGCCCAATGCCACATCTGTGGGGTCTCTCATCCCGGAAAAAGTATTTTGGTGTTTTGGATACTTGCCTGACATCTGAAGCAATGCTCCGACACCTTTGAACCAAACTCAGTACAGGTACAGGGCGATGACTACTGAATCTCCATGGTCTTTGCATCCGCAGAAACTTCTGCAAGTCTCTGTCGCTACCACTCAAGGTTTGAGCTTCAGCAGGCAAGCAGTAAGAGGAGAAGCGTTCAACGGTGTCCAGCAAGAATCTGGTTCGCCTTCATCTTAAATTTAGAAGGGATCCAGCGGACAATAAGTTGTTCAAACACTGTTGAAGTTTGATGCTTTTATGCTGTGTGCCCCTCAACTTTCTGAGCTTTCTGGGCCAAGGCTGAAGCTTTACTTGTGTTCAATCTCATCCGGGTTTTCTATTGATACGGACAACCGTACAGGCACTGTGCTTCACCTTAGAGTCCCATAGCTGGCCGTCTAACCTTCCCATGATCCATACGCCAACCAAGCCTTTCCGGCGTACTGAGCAAGCTTTTCAAGCAAAACTCCATGGATGAGACGCTTGTCATGAACCCACTTTGGCTGTTAGACAATAGCATCAGCAATGGTGTTCAGACACGAAGTTGCTATGCTTCTCAAGCAAGACCGGCACAAACGAGACACAAATAAGCGGCAAAAAAGATGCTCCTGCAACCCTAGGGTGCATAGCCCATGACTGTTCTGGGTAGATGCAGCCCTGTCCACACACCATCTTCGCACTTGTCGGTGTCATTGCACCCGGGGGTCTCTTCACCTGCATCTGCACGACTGTCAGTCGCATGGTAGGGCCATCGATCAAATGACAAGCTTACAGAATCCTCAAAGCGTTCGCATCAGCCATATGCCAATGTAGCCTTGAAAGTCCTGCCTCCAGCCCAGTTTTGCTGCCTCTTGGCCATTCTGAGTGTGGCCGATTTGCAGTCGGTCCTTACATTCCCAGCATACTGAGCAAGCTTGCAAACAAGCTGCAAGGAGGTGCGCTTCTGCTTGGGCCTTGTCTGCAGTATGGACTTCTTTGCACTTGGGATAGATCGCTTCAACTGCTTGTGTCACCCATCTCTAACGCCATGTGCTTCAGGTTGCAGGCTGTGCATCAAGAGTCTCGGGAAAGTTGCAGCAATTGATCACCCAAGCATCTTTGACTCCAGCTCTGCTTCTCAAGCAAGACCGGCACAAACGAGACGCAAATAAGCGGCAAAAAAGAGGCTGCTGCAACCCTGCGGTGAATAGCCCATGGCTGTTCTGGGTAGATGCAGCCCTGTCCACACACCATCTTCGCACTTGTCGGTGTCATTGCACCCGGGGTCTCTTCACCTGCATCTGCACGACTGTCAGTCGCATGGTAGGGCCATGGATCAAATGACAAGCTTGCAGAATCCTCAAAGCGTTCGCATCAGCCATGAGTCAATTTAGCCTTGAAAGTCCTGTCTCCAGCCCGGTCTTGCTGCCTCTTGGCCATTCTGAGCATGGCCGATTTGCAGTCGGTCCTTACATTCCCAGCATACTGAGCAAGCTTGCAAACAAGCTGCAAGGAGGTGCGCTTCTGCTTGGGCCTTGTCTGCAGTAATAGATCGCTTCAACTGCTTGTGTCACCCATCTCTAACGCCATGTGCCTCTGGCACAAACGAGACGCAAATAAGGCAAACACCTTGTGCGTTGAAGACCTATCCAACCTACAAATGAATCATGGGACCTATCCAGGGAAGGATGCTGCAGCAAGGGTTCAAAATGTGCATGGCCAAGAGACATATCATTTTATTGAATATGTTCACAAATTCTCGAAGAGAAACAATCGAGAACAACAACATATTTTGATTCACAATTTATGCGCAATTTCAGACCTGACCGTGGCCACACTGTGAAAAGACCGTGGAACGACCTATCCAGGGCATGGAACGGCCTAGGCCGTGGAACAGCCTATAGAGGGTGGACAGGGGTACCAGACTTTTCAACTTGTTCCATTTTTTCTGATACAGCAAAATGTTGGATCCCACCCACAAAAGAATGGGCAACAATTTGGGTTTCAATCTGGATACTCTTGATGGCACAAGAATTCAAAAACATACAGTTTTAAAGCCATTATACCCTTGGTCCTGATTCAGGTCTTTTCTTTCAGATGTAAGTCTTTAGGTGGAGACCTATTCTCGATAGGACTTATGAGATATAGGGAAAAAGAGCCTGCTGCAACCCTGCGGTGAATAGCCCATGGCTCTTCTGGGTATGATGCAGCCATGTCCACACACCACGTTCGAACTTGCAACGATCATGGTGAGGCTGGCCCTCATTGCACCCGGGGGTCTCCTCACCTGCATCTGCACGACCGTCAGTCGCATGGTAGGGCCATCAATCAAATTACTATGGCCGATTTGCAGTCGGTCCTTACATTCCCAGCATACTGAGCAAGCTTGCAAACAAGCTGAAAGGAGGTGCGCTTCTGCTTGGGCCTTGTCTGCAGTATGATGGGGCCATGTTTGCACTCCACCAACAGATCAACTTTTAGGCTGACACTGGACTTCTTTGCACTTGGGATAGATCCCTTCAGCTGCTTGCGTCACCCATCTCTAACGCCATGTGCTTCGGGATCCAATCATACAGGCTGTGCACCAAGAGTCTCGGGAAAGTTGCAACAATTGATCACTCCAACATCTTTAAATCCAGCACTGCTTTTCAAGCAAAAGTCGATAGATGAGACACATGCAATGAACTCCCTTTGGTTGTTCGTCAATAGCATCGGCAATGATGAAATGACAAGTGAAAGTCCCGGCTGCAACACTGTGGTGCTTAGCTCTTGGCTGTTCTTAGAGTGGACACGTTCGCACGCTTGCATCAGCCATATGCCAATTTAGCCTTGAAAGTCCTGCCTCCAGCCCGGTTTTGCTGCCTCTTGGCCATTCTGAGTATGGCCGATTTGCGGTCCATTCAGCTGCTTGTGACACCCTTCTCTAACGCCATGTGCTTGGGGATCCCATCACACAGGCTGTGCATCAAAGTCTCGGGGAAGTGGCAGCAATTGATCACCCAAACATCTTTGACTCCAGCTCTGATCCTCTAAGAAGCAAGAGGCCATCCAAAATGACGCGATCTTAGAGCCAATCGTGCGGCGAGAAATTCCGCGAGCAAACGTGCATTGACTTCAAGGATACGGGCCCTTTGCATTGTCGTTTCTCGAACATCTCCTCGACGTTTGGTCCTGCGACAGGGTGCCAACAACATCAGCGAAGTAGGAAGCGATTGGAAGAAAGTCTGACACAACAACGGCATGAAATGAAAGCTGCGCAACCCAGAAGAACACACCAGCGATTGGAAGAAATGCCAGCTTCAAAATTCTATGAAACAACCAATGACACGGGCAACATGGCGCAACAACAGAATCGAAGTGAAACCGTCGGTCCTAGATAGAGCTGCGATGGTGGGGCAGGCACCTCATATGCAGCGTCCTCAAAAATATCTGACAATGGAGCGTCTTATCTTCCCAGGCACTGGTGAATACACGAAGCGCTGGTTTCTATACAGTGATCACAGTGCACAGGGTTTTCTGTTGGACCTCGCTGGGGATGATAGCTAAAGCCAAAGTCATCTCACTGGCGGCTCGGGTCATGTTTTTTGAATCCATGGTCCATTTGACCATCTACCTCTGCTTCTCATCTGGGGAAATGAAAAAGGCAGTGCGAATGCTACATACCAACTGTATGCTTCTTGATGAGCAAAATCATGCAAAATTGTTGGCCCCACCCTTGCACATGACTGGGAAACGAGGCTCAGACTACCTTGCGTCGCAGAACTGATCGCAGGTGCCATGGCTGGCGCAGCTCTGCTACCCAGAGATGCTGCGGAAATTGATGGGAAACGTACTGGGAACTGAGTTCCCTCTGCACCAAGCTGCATGAGCGGGTCCACCATATGAAAAATAAACAAAAGGGGCATTAGTTTGATGAATTGGTTGCTTTCGTCAATGACATTTTGGCTCTTTTGACTGAAATGTCTCCAGGCTTGAAGCTACACATTTTGGGGTTGAACCTACGCATTTCAAAACACCTCGACCGTCTTCCAGTTTTGATCCGAAGGGGTCAGGAAAGCATTTCGCTCAGAAAATCGTTGCCATTCGTAAGTCAAGTCCCCTTTTTCCAATCCTTTAAGGTGTTCCCTGTGGGCGTTTCTCAATTCCACTTGCACCTTGGACATGTATGTCTTGCCTGAATTGTCAGGCTAGTTAAGCACGTGCCACCAGAAATTGACTTTGAAATCTTGAACTCACATCCAACGTCGGTCTGCTGTACTCCACAGCATGCGTGCTTTGGGGTGGTTGGAGGAATGATCCAATTAAGCTCAATTATTAATCTAAAATCGCACAATTTCAAATTATACATCAAGCAGAATGCCCGTAGGCAACATTCTTTTCAATCTCAAATACCTAACGTTCATTGATATATTGTACATGTGATTCTGGAAAATAGCCTCAAAATTTCATATTGCCACCATCCCGTCACCTTTGTTTAATGCATTGCACTTTGTAGCTATAGGACAAGCCATGGCAAACGGACCATTTCGGAAATGATCGATTTTTTCGTCCAATCGAGGCTGTGCAAATCAATGGAACCAACGGCATCATCCCTTCATGGCCATCCTGGCGGAAGAATTCTTCGACGACTCCGTAAAAGAACGCCAAGGGGTAAAACAGGCCGGTGTGGCGGTTTCAAGATGTCAAGGTCCTATCGAGGCACAGATAACAAATGGCTCCAAATCAATGGAACTAGATGTCATGGCGGCGTGGCTGCTTCCAAATTTCTTACCCTCTGGTAATTTGACATGGCCCTGGAAAATGGCCCATGAACATGATGATTTGTAAAAAAATCCGGGGCCAACAGTAAAGGATTACCATAGTCAGCTGTTGCTCCGTGCCTTTTCGTGGAGCTGGTAGATCTTCTTGGCCACCAACCTATCCATGGGGTGCACAAGGATTTTGGAGATACAACAGGCATTGGACCTGGCAAAACATCATCACATGTTCAATGGATTGAAATGCTAAGACCTCTTTGAGAGGTGCCTTGACCATGACATTTTAGGGATTCTCCATTCTGTAGATTGGATGTCAATCCTACAACCATTTGAATGTTTTTTGCTAGCCATGTTGCCTTGTTGCTAAGGTGGGCAATGCTCAAATATCACCATACCCTCAGATAACTGGGCTCAAGGCTTGGATGTGGCAGTCAGGCAACCATTATCGGCTGTCCTGCAAGGCTGCGCCAGCTGAGGAGTCATTCCAAGACAGCATATGTTGTGGTCATCTGGTGGTTTCCTAAAATAGGGGTATCCCAGATCATCCATTTTAATAGGATTTTCCATTATAAATCATCCATTTTTGGGTACCCCCATTTTAGGAAACCTCCATCTCTGTTGATCAAGTATCTCTGTGATTAAACATTAAACAGCCCCTGAGAATTCCTGTGCCAAAAGCAACCAACACAGACTCTGCCAATTACCGGGGGTTGGAAAAGTACTTTCTAACACTCAAACCTGTCGTGCTTGACACAACGAAAGACTTCGCGCAATTTTGTCAAATCGCGGTCCATGGCTCCAATACAGGCATCACTGCAATCGCTTGCATCAAAGCCGGGAGCTTGTGTGCCTCAATCCATGGATTACCCCCTTGGAATCATGGCCGGGGCTGGAGAATCCCCGAACTCAATGGAGGTTTTGATGGGAACAACAACATCAATGGTGGATTTTCCAGCAAGGCACGTTTGATTACCGGATGGTATGTATGGTGTAGTTTCTTGGGGCGGTACCTGATGGATCGTCAAGTGGGTCTGCCGGTCTGGTTGTTGGGAGAATCCTATGGAGATACCAGGGGTATCCCATCCATTTGACAAATTTGAATTTGTATTGCTGGTTGTGTATATACATGTACACATATACACATATGATCAGCGCATTGTGTGTGCCATGATCAAACAAAATGTCATATATTATGTCAGAATATGATGGTATCCTATGGTCCTATGGGTTCTTTATTTTCCCACCATTGTTGGTATGTGCTATAAATGATGGGAATCCTTAATTTTTCCAGTACACTTCCCCTTCCACAGAGGTATCACCCATGAACTCGCCTTCGCCACTGCATCCAGAGCAGTCTTGACAGCTGCCATGACCTGTCCGGCTGGGACGTGCTCTCCAAAAAAATTGGATTTGCTGAAGGACCCTCCCAAAAATAAGGCATCATTATTCCCTATATGCTTATGGGTCAATACCCTGGTACCCCAATGACCCCAATATAGATGGGTAATGGATGTTCATCCCCCAAATATGGAGACAATAGGTGTTGATCCATAGCCATATTTTCCCGATGGATTCCCCAAGTAGTGAAATTCCTCTGAAGAGTAAATCCAAGAATCTGGGCAACACACCAAATTCTGGCATTTGTTCATGGGAAAGTGACACAATGAACCATACCAAATTATGACATGTTTATGGTTTGATCAGAATGATCTGATTGGACCAAGGACCAAGAGGGGATACCGTTCTCTGATCGAAATTCCACAGCGAGACGTCCATGTGACCGGACCTTGTTTCAGCCCGCTCAGATCCAGCATGAGAATGATATGATCTGGGTTTGTCTGAAAATGGGGGAGACCCCCAAATGGCAATGTTCATCAAGACAATGGTCATAATCAATCGGAATTGAAGATACCAGGGGAATCCATTGGATACACTCTCCTCAGACCCATGTAATAAGGGTGCAGATTTTTTTTTGGGATTTTTTTTTGTTTTTTTTTGGGAATTTTTTTTGTTTTTCAGTTTGGGGCACTTTTCCTTGCTATTTGCTGCATTTTAGAGCTAAAACNAACTGCAATTTGCTACATTTTGGAGCTAAAATCTCTCATGTGCGCTCTTCATCTTTGTTTTCAATGTGTTTCATTGTTTTTTCCATGGTTTTCATTGATGTTTCCATTGTTTTCATTGTTTTTTCCATGGTTTTCATTGATTTTTCCATGGTGTTCATTGATTTTTCNAGGTTTGTGCAAGCTTTGTAGTACGAAGTAGTACTGGGAAGTGCTTTGTGCAAGGTTTGTAGTACGAAGTAGTACTGGGACGCGCTTTGTGCAAGCTTTATAGTACAAAGTAGTACTTGGACGAGTTTTGCGCAAGCTTTGTAGTACGAGGTAGTACTGGGACATGCTTTGTGCAAGCTTTGTAGTACGAAGTAGTACT
>BGPT01002146.1:38661-104736 GCA_003297045.1 Symbiodinium sp. clade C Y103 | reverse complement strand
ACCTCATCGCATCCTCACATCTTCAAATGCACATCTTCATCTCTTCACATCACACATCTTCACATCTTCACATCTTCACATACTCCTCAATCTCTTTTTTATTTGCGCCTTATTTATTGACATCTTCTTTCTTTGAGACATCTTCTTCTATTTCTCTCTCTATATTTCATGCTATACGATTTTCACTATACTTCTCTTCGCTCTCGGGCCACCCGTCGTCTAGTTGTCCACCAGGCCCAACCATGCAGCCAAAGCGCAACTTTGAAATCTGAGGGGCGGGGGGAAGGGGCAAAACCTTGCATGCTAGGAGGTTGATCTTTTTGTCCATCTACGGTAGGTCTTCACAGGCAAACATATCTTTATATATTTTTATGTTTTAGGACCGCAAAACATATTCTCCATCAAAATGGATTCAAACAATTGAAATCAAGCAATTTAGCTACCGAACCGATGTTTGCCTAGACTAGGATGGAGGTTCTGATAAACAAACTTGGGCAGGGCGGGGGTCTCTGAACAGCACCCACTCCTGTGAAAACTGGATAGAACTGGACTGCTTTGCAAAATTGACATTGCTCTCCTGAGACTGTTGGAGGGAGTCAATACTCTGAACATTGGGTTTGAACCCACAAGAGTTTCCACCATCCCAGAAGCAACTAAAATGTGTCCGAAAACTTTGGATCACTTGATTCGTGGATCAGCTTCTAGATATGACACTCTAGTGCATCTATATACTGATCTCGCCGAATCTATTCGTCGAAATTGCATCCCATCTCCCGGGCATGCTGCAGGACACCCAACTGAGTACGACACCCATTTGGCTACAGCATAGTCAGCGAAAAGCGCAGCAGGGAGTGAGCCCTTTTGAAGGCTCTGAAGATCATAGCTATTACAGTTGTTATAACATGTTATAACGTCGGAGCAGTGGCTGCGATCAACCTCTGTAGGTTGATGTTTGGGAATGGTACTACCCAATATATCGGGGACTATCAGAATCCTGTTTGTTGCCGCTACTAGGATCCATGGTCCATCATCAAATGTATGGTCAGGCTCAGACCTTGAGGTCAATGCATTCCCTTGTGTTAGAGAATGTCGGTAAGCTTTAAGAGATACCATGTTATCCAATGTGTGGCACTGTGTGGTGATTTTTTAGATACAGTATATTTATCCTAGACAACTGGGGCTTCTGACTTTTGAGTCTTTTCATGCCTTTTCTTAGATTTTGTCTCCTGTAATCAAATAAGCTGGAGCACAGATTCAAACACAGCGGTTCTGGCATGGGGCCTGAGACAAGTCCTTCTTGACGACCGCAGCAGTGTCCGACACTTGGTTCACAAATGGGTCCACCAACTTTGGATTCTCAAGAACCATGCCGACCGAAAGAAACTTATTTGTTTTCATGGAAACAGTAATCTTGCAAATGTCGGACAACAGCAATATAGTGAAAGTGCAACAATCCTGGGATGGTACTAGAATGTGACAAAGGGGTACAAAGGGATTGTTCTCTTTCAACTTGGAAATTTCAGTTTGTCCTGTGAAGCCAAGTACTCAGCCTAACTTGCAAGGCCATCGAACATGTGTCGATTCCGGACTTGACGTTCAAGACATGCACCCTGCTTTGCCAAGAGTCAACTGGTGGCTTTATCGGTTGATGTTGGGAGATTATCTTGGCACCATTCCCGTACTATCCAAAGCAAACATCCATGAGAATCCTCTTCAGGAGTTGGGGGTTGGAACCCCCATCCAAACCTCTCTCCAGTTCCATGTCATCACCTTTTAGCCGCTCATCGCGAAGGGTCGGACCACGGCGAAATCTTTGTCCGCTGGGGCCCGGCCCATGCAAGCTTAGTCTTCAGAGGAATGATGGAGAAGACCTTGGGCCGAAGCACGGTTGGCCAGAAATTGGAAAATTCTTCAAACAACCCAAATGCTGTTTTTGTTTCTCCCTTTATGAACAGGAACAGATTTTACCGACATCCAGGACCAAGACCCCTCATAGTGCACACTGCCAGATCCAATCAACATCTTCCGGGTTGCAATCAACACATCAAATGCCACAGCCGTCCAATGAGCAGCTCAAAGATCATGCTTGAGGGAAAAATGATATGTCTATCATAAAGACCATGATCAAAGAATCTGGTTTGTTGCTGGGAACCCAATGCCAAGGTTCATTTTTTGGCATCCTCGAAAAGGATGCACCTGCCTCTAGATTGGCCTTCCCCCCCTGTTTGAATGGACCAACCTTCGTGATTCAGTGTCATTTACAAGAGGAGAAACTGACATAAACCATTCCATATGGATGAATTTCAGGATTTATGTTAATGCAACTGGGTTTCTTAACAGAAGTTCTGTCGCCACCTGTAAGAAAGCTGACCATGGGAAACTGACAAGCTACAACGGATTGCAGGGAAACCCTATTGACAACTTCGTTGAATTTTCCATCAGCCCAACAGTGAAGTTTGATTTCTTTGCACCAACAGTTATTAATTATTTTACGAGCATAAATCAACCATAGCTTCCCATGATCTTCGGTTAAATCATCTTACATCTTGATATATCTTGATCAAACCCCATGAAACCACCATTTTTCTGGGTGAAATCCCCATGCTTTCGCACCATCTCAGCCCCCTCAGGGGGCCAGTCCCAGGGACGACTGGCCACGTAGCGACCGGAGGCGGCCAAGGACAGGAAGCTGGCGGCCGCTTGGCCCAGCAGCGAGTCGCTCTCCAGGCCCTGGCGGTGGGTTACGGGTCAAGGGAACCGCCCCAGGTTATGGTCAACAAAAATCTGGGAGGATTGATTTGAACTTTATGTAAGATGCCAATTTTATGGCAAGTTCAATGGATGGTTAATTATGGTGGTTCATAGTGTATTTTTGGAGATTTTAGTAGGGAACATGATGATGAAATGATGAATTGGGACTTTTGCCACCCCCCTCCTCCAGGAGGGGGTCCAAGCTATGAAAAAAATGGAAGAGGGGTTCAAGGGTTTAACCAACAAAACGATTGAGATTGAATCAACAAATGTCCAGAAGTTACCTAAAACAGATGCGATTTTATCGGAAACTTAACACTGCGGAGATTGGGCTCCAAACAATCAAACTTTGACAACTGCAGGGGAACAAAGATTGGGGAAACATTTCACACATGTTCATACACCTGTTTTGAAATACCCTCTGATAATCAAACATGGCAATGGAAAATCCACTATTTATAGATGATTTTCCCATTAAACCCCCCATTTATAGGGGATTTCCAATTGCCACGTTTGATTACCGGAGGGTAATTAAGGTTGGCAAACTTTCCATGTGGACATTGAGCATCTGGTCACCCCGTCCCGGTGGTTGAAGGCCTGTGCTGCTAGAATGTCCTGGTAGATCTGCTTCGCTTGTGCCTTGGTACCACATTCAGGCAGTGTTGCCAAAGATATCCAACCTGCCCAAGAATTTTATACCGTTTACTGTTGGCTATTGTTGATGTTTTGATCCTGACTGATCCTTATTGACCATGAATGTATACCCATTTCACCCCATCCTACCCCATATACCCAGTGTTGTTGGCCAATGTACAATATTTCTTGGCTAATACTGACATATTATACATGGTAATATTGCCTATGTTAAATATCCATTGTTGGCTATTCACAATTCACAACATGCACCCCATATATGGGGGTTTCCTTAAATGGAGGTACCCCAAAAATGGATGATTTATCAGGGAAAACCCCAATCTAGAAATGGATGCTTTGGGGTACCCTCATTTTAGGAAACCTCCAAATACCATCTGGTTATTTAAGATAGCCATGGAATAGCTGGCGAATTTTGGATGATTTTCCCAGCAAACGAAACCTCCATATCATCCCAAACATCTCTCCCTTTCGACCCCCAACACCCAAGGTGCGGCATCCACAGCGGTGCCCAAGCCGAACTCCTTCGAGTAGGCCACGTCGAAGTGGCCCCGGAGGTCGCCCAACGCCATGGCGCGCTCGCTCCAGCGGAAGGCCTCGATGTGAGGGGCTGCACTTGGAGGGTGCAGGCCGGGGATAAAGAAACACTGGTGGAGCAGGGGGATACCCACTCACTGCTGGCAAAAAATACCAATAAGATCCAATAAGTGGATTTCCTCACGACAAATCCCCAAGAAAAAATCCAAACTTCAAGAACTCTCCGGAGCTTTAGACTTTAGATTCGTATAAAAATACCTCCCCCGCATGTTCCGTTGGCTTTCCCATGTTTTTGTTTGGCCGTCTGCCTCCACTGGATCCTTCGGTGCCCCGCGGTGGCCGTTGCTGTAGGCATGCGACAGAACCTGCTGCTAATGCATCTGGTGATGGATGAAATGGTGGATGATGGTGGATGATTACTGAATGGAAATAAGATTAAATGGTAGTTTCAGCTTTTCAACCCAATGATTTGATGGATCAAACATGATAAAACACATCTAATCATTGTGTTTATTCTATGTGAAATGTGTGATTATTTCTAAAAGTTGGTGATCATCCCTGTGATTTCCCATGGTTGCTGCTGTTATGCCCTAGCAATTGGGCAAACACCACTGCAATCTAGGAAGCAGCATTTGGCCCCTTTTTTTTTGCACGGCTCGTGCCCCACTGGGCACCCGCACATGCATGGCATCAATGTTTCCATCTGCTGCCGCCCTCAGGGTTGACGGAGCTGGCGTGCGGATTTGGGGGAAGACTGGTATTGAGATTGGTCAGAGAAAAGTGCTGGTTGAAAAGTGTGGCTGTTTTCATGCAATATACTTCAACATGATTCTGCGGGATTGATATGCATCAGGCAGTTGATAAATCATATTATATCACAGTTTGCACAACATGGTATTTCAACTATGTAATGCCATACCCACTATCATATACCCTCTGGTAAACTAACATAACTATGGAAAATCACCTTTTCAATATTTAGCTATGTTAGTTTACCAGAGGGTAATATGCTGATATACCATAATCAAATAGCTGTGCTATGCCATACCCACCAGCGCCTCCGGTAGAAGTAGAAGGCACAAACGTCCGGCGACGCCGCCCAGTTGCTCCGCGGGGGATCTATCTCAGGAGGGACCTGGGATCCAGAGTGAGGAGTGGATGTTCTAATAGATTTATAGGTCCAAACAATTTTGAATCAATTGTGAAATATTTTGGGTATATCCATTGGAAGGTAAATCCATTTATTCTGATTGAGTAAAATTGTATTATATGGGTATTATAATCGATTTTGGACAGTATCAAATGGGTAACACACACACATTTTTCCACAACAACTTGATTCCACAAAAACTTCATATCACATTTTTCCATATTCATGTCTGCAAGTCGGGCAGTTGAAACGATCGACCTCTCGGCAAAAGCTGGATCCAGGTTGACAGGCGGAAAGCTCCTGGAAAGGCTGGCCACTGCGGCGGAAGTCACCACCGTTCTTGATCGTTGAATTCAATGGGATGGTTGTGAATTCCCACTTTTTGATGGTTATTTGATGGGTAACATAGAAATATATGTTACTTTTGTTTTTGACATATTTAGAAATCATTTGTTCAAAAAAAATCCGAACGCCACAATCAGCCATTTGGAATTGTCAAAATTTATCCACCAAAAAAAAAACAAAAATGGAATCGGCCCCAGCTCCTCTCCGGCTCCGGCCGACTGCTTGGCCAGGACCTCGCAGGCTCCATCGCCTGTGGAAGGATGAACTCAATGGGATGGCCAATGGGGATATGCTATGGCGATATGAAATTATCTGACATCATACTGTTACTTAGTGTTTATTTATTTTATTCTATGTTCCATTATTTCAGTGTTTGTTTGGGATGAGTTTCAGCATTTGTTTCGAAATGATGTCAGAGTTGATTGCATGAACAGATGGGAGACAACTGGGATACAATGGGATATTATATGTAGCCATCATTGCGATATCTGTGCTTCTCCATGGCATTGAAGCAATAGGACACATTCTGATATAGACCATTGGATTTTGGAATATACCAAAAAATTGGAGAAACCATAAACCTGTATATTCTGAGAACTATAGAAAACACCATCCGTAGTGTTTTTTACAATGCCATTTGACAACTGCGATTTCGGCCCACCTCTGCGACATGCAAAAGCACCGTAGCAGGGGCAACTGTTGCTGGTGGTCAACGACATCACCTCCTGATGGGGACAAGGTGCGCAATTCTGCTGTCTACCCTCTGGTTATGTCAACAGTTTGCTATTGAAGCCATGGCCATAGAAACAGCTGGGATTTTCCCATGAAAAATGGTGATGTCCCATAGTTAATGTTAGTTTACCAGAGGGTAGTGGCTACGGTATACATAGGTCCTTGACTTTGAAGCAGGTTTTTTGTTTTTGTTGGTTCAACCATGTGAAACCTATGGAATTCATCAATGGTTGGTTCGTGGGCATGAGCTACAGCTTGCAACACCGACCACTCATGGTATGCACAAAGCCTACAGTGGCCACGCGTGTCCTCCCATGTCCCTGGCGGTGCTGGCTGTTCTTGGGGTGCTTCTGCAAGCGCAGCCTGGGGCATGGATGACATGGCCGGGCACTGGTGAGAACCACAAACAATGAAGTAATCAGCTAACTCAGCGTGAATGAGAGGACGGTGGAAATTGGAACAAATTGGAATATGTTACAAAAAGTATACAACGTCAAATATCCTAGATGTCGGAACTGTTTGGTCCTGGCCTTCAATGCCACGTAGTAGCGTTCAGGTCGAACCCAACAATGCAACCAGTCACGTGTGGCGACCTGGCTGAATCAGCCAGAACGGTGAGTTTCAAAGATGCGAAGGTGTAGTATTCTGACATGACCCATCCCAATGTGCCAACCCTCATTGCAGGCGGTCTTCCCCGGTAAAATGCATGGATTGTCCATAACTATGTCAGTCAGTTTGTTGTTTCAAGTTGCTTCCATACATTTCAGCATATTCCCAAGCGATGGATTCTTGGAGCCGCGTCATGCCAAGATAAAGAAACACTCTCCCCGGGCCCCCGGGCCTCTGCTGAGTCTTCCTCCAACTCCTCTGACCTCGTGACCTTACGACGACGTCGGTGGGAAAGCGGTACACCGATGATCATGCAATTCACACATGCTCCAGGTGGTTGGGAGACATCTTCAACACTAAGCAATGTTATGGGGTAAATATTCTTATGGCACCAAAGACTATTGGGGATTCATTGGCTGGAGAAAAATGGAGCTTTCCAAGGGCAACATACAACGCACGCATGCAAACAGGATCCATCACCACCCCCAAGTGGGGTCGGACCCTAAACTGGTCGTATAACCAAGCCAGGTCACTATCTGAGCAGTTTCATCCTCTGGTTTCTCCTAGCTTTGGCATGCCACAAATTTGGATCCAGGTTTATCAGCTCATAGCGTAGAAAATATGTTCAATGAACCATTGAACCCATGGTTGGCTTAAGGGTTGGTTTGACAACAAAATTTGATATGCAATAGATGATAGGGATGATGATATATGGTATCATCAACGCAGACGAAGTTTCACACCCGATCGTATTCTCATCAGCCAAGAATAGAGAGAAATTCCACCAATGGTGGTGGTGCAAAAAAAACAGCAACAGGGACGAAATAAACACCAAGTTTTTAGAGATGTTGCCAACCAACAGTCAAGAACATCGCCAAACGCTCACAACGATATAATCAACGCATGTTGGGGGGTGGTTGACCTGGTGGAGTAATAGCAGAATAGCAGAATTCCTATTTCTTCCTATTTGCTAAACCAAGTTGTTTGAAACAAGATAAAGATCCAGAGTCAAACATGCCGAAGCAACTACATGATCCAACGCTAAGATGCTGCAACCGCCAAGTAAATCCCCTTTTTGCTGGTACTTGTAAGACTGTATTTACTGCAAGGGAATTAGGGTACCAACATCTGACCCACCCAGCCTCTTCAAGAGCATCCAGTCGATGGAAAGTCCAATTGACGTACATGCCCTCTACCAGGGCAATCCGACAAGACTTGTCCATGGTCAGCTTTCCTCGAAGGCGCAGCTGCGCTTCCCAGGCGCCAGTCTTGGATGAACGTCGCGCAGGCTGCCCGCGGCAAAATCTAAGCGTGCTCGCCTAATTGCTCGCCTAATCAAATCAAAATATTTACATCAGAATTGGGCCTCGCAATGACACAGTGTTGCTGTAGCAACCAGCTTTCAACAACACAACAGCTCGGATAGTCGTTACCATTTGGGTTTCGTGCCTCTCCAGATTGGGGCGCCACGTGCAGCTTGCGTCGACGTCCACGCCGTGTGCGCTGTGTAGGAATTTCAGAACCAATACCTGCTGCTTCTTTAGTCTTCTTTAAAGAGTCATCTAAAAATCATTCATGCTATTTCACCCAATTGAGCTATGGAAAATAACCGTATACCTGGTTGGTAAATGATTATGGGAAAGCAGAATACCTTATCATATCCGGTGAGTATGAAGCAAATTAAAAGATCAACATGGGAATAGGTTTAATGGCTCAATTTGACATGCCTTCTCTCCTTGGCCAAAGCACCGAACGTATTCTGGAGAGTCATCCTCTTAATCCTGATAACACTCTCGGGACCTCTCCAAGACTGACACACACAAAACCAGAAGCGGTGATTGTCCCTTGATGTATGGACACAAGTCAAGCACCACTTTGACCATGGCAGAGACAAGGATCTTTGTGCCATAGAATGCTCAATAAGCTCAACAATATAGCACATTTGAACACACAATGCTACGTAGTCGTTTAAATATTCAACCATCCAATTTTGGCTGAACATAACTCTGCGCCATACTCGTGCCTGGAACAGATGTTCTTCGAATGAAGTTTAGCTGAAACATATCACTCCTGGTTGATGGCCTGAACCCATCCAAAATATTCGTCCCCATACTGAAAGTCAGGACCAACTGCGCCAATGATGATTCTTGGAAACGCAGACTGGGGGATATGCATGGACATGTGATGACGTTTTTGTGATTTCACCCTGGCAACCCTGCTGTTCACACAAATAACGTTGATGCAACATGGGATATGAACGGCTATCTATGCATGGTTTGGATTGTTTTGGGGTACCAACAAATGTCAGCAATCCAGGGTCAACCCAACAAACATGTGGCACCCCAAAATCCAGAGTTTTTTTTTTGTTTCGAACATCCTTTGCCGTTGTAATTGTAATTACCCATAGATGTGCCCCATTATACTGGACCAAAGCATACCAAAGCCATACCCCAAATTCACTATCGGTTTGAAGCAGAAGATGCGTTTTGCTCCAAAAATGGGTCGTCTCGATTCAGTTTAGGTCTCAAGTCCGGCTTGCTCCGAACACCCCAGATACAAGAGGGGAAAAGTGGTAGATAAAGACATCAAGAAGTAAATTGCTAGTGGTCTCCCCTTGTGGCCGCTACCGTTTACCTATGGGTTGGAGCAAGCATGTTTGACTGACTTTGGAGATTTTCAACACGTGGATCTAAAAAAGGGAATCCTTCTCCCACTTTTTTGGTCAGATGGAATTCAAAAGGAATCCGAATACCAACAGGCAATCCATGTCGAAAGGGTTGCACAATCATATCTTTTCAGACAGAGAGCCACGAAAAGGAAACACAAAGTAAGTAGTGTCTCATCCCTGTCTGAAGTGTAGCAAGATCAAACTAAGTTTGTCTGAACTTACATGAACATAACATACCCCTAGAATCCAGTATGATTAATCAGCATTTTCCATCATGTTCCCTCTAGCTTTTTGCTGGCCAAAAGAATGGAGACTAACTCCTTCATCAACGGCTTTGTCATGTTGTGTATGGGCTCAGCACCCTCAATGAACAGCAGCATTGCTGGAACCGTCTGTTGGTTTTCCTTCCAAAAATGACGATCATTGGATGATCGGGATGCTGAAAGGATCCAGGGCATGGAAATTCCTGGTTTCACGATCGTGAAATCTTGACCGCTATGCTCAAATGGCAGAAACATGATTGAAATGAGACTACTATACTACCGAGTTCGGTAGGATATAATCTTCACATATGTTTGACGATAGGATAATATGCTGTAGACAATGAACAAAAGCCCTCTTTCCTATCTTTCCTGAGATTTTACTTCGGCCATACCCCTCCCGAAGCGTTGGACCATGTTTGATCAAGCGTCCCCGTTGGTGGTGAAACTCCACCAAATGCGGGACGGCGCCAGGGGGTTGAAGTGCCACCGGGACAGGCGCTGCTGCAGGGAAGGCGTCATAGGTGGTGTGCCACCTGATGCATTGACCAACGTCAAAGGGCTGATGTCTTGGGGGCTAAGAAATGACTTTGATTTCTGGTTGAAAACTCCATTTTCGTTGCTACTTTGGAAAAAAATGATCATTCATCCGCACAATGAAAAGGGCCACTCCAGCCACGGCGACAGATCAAGATTCAGGACACAGCGCCATCCCGAAGATCTACAACTAAGCCATTTCTGGTGTAGAAACGTGGCAGAAACAAATTGAACATCCTCCAGCTAGAGATGATTTTCCCAGCTATAAACCTCCGTTTAGTTCGGGGATTTCCCAGATAGTGGTAGAAACAACTGGTGGATCCATCCCCTTCGCCATCCTCCGCAGCGTATGACTGCCGCGGCACAAGAAGGAGTGCAGGTGTTGAAACTCTGAGGTTTCAGGTCTCGGAAGCACCTTAGATGGAACACCCTAAAATTTGCATGGATATGCAACTCAGAATCGACCAAAGGATGTGGTCGCCTTCAGATCCAAGGAAAAAAAATCATCAAACATCTTGAGACATTTGTCTGCGGATTAATCTTGTGAAGCCCAAACAGCAAACTGCCCAGTCTGTGTTTTCTCACATCGATACCAAGTGACAATGGCTTCCTCCACCTCCACTCCGACCTCGGAACCGCTAGCGTTGAACATCTCGAAGCCACCTCCCTTCACCTTGGCGTAACGTGGCCGTGATGCGATCTTTGGATGGGAACCACACATTTTTGGACGGTCGAGCTAGCAAAGTTGGATGGTTTTGTAAAATAAGCTTGAGAGCTCAAACCAGAAAAAACATGAGTTCAAACCACTGGAGGTTAGATTCACTCTTGGATTGTTGACAAAACCTCAGGCGTTGACGCTGCCAACTTGGAAGATGTTCAGCCAATGAGCTTGGCATTCTTCCCCAAGAAAACAGACAGAACCCACACACAAATCCCATATTCGATGGTCATACGAGTATCTGGTGATGGGAGGTCTCACCATCTCACACCACCTTTATCAATAAGACTCATATAGACCAAGTCTTCTTCTTGACATATCCTTGCCAATTTCCATTTGCCAATATTTGCCACCATTTTTTTGATCATGTTGGCTTGTGGCTCCATCCATGCCCCCGTTCAGGACCCTTATGCGCACGTTGCCCAAGGACTTTGGAAGCGAAGAGCTTCGAGACGTTTTGCAAGAGCAGCCTGGGTTGGTGTAGGCAGTTCGGACCCTCGAAATCCCTTGGTAGAATGCCATGAGTCGCATATACTGTACATAGTGCCAAGCTTTTTGAGCAAACCTCGATTGGAGGTTAGTTCAGGATTCATGTCTCTGAAACATAATTATTGAAACTATAAACAGAGTACAATCTCATCAAATCGAAACCAACCAGGCAGTTTGTCTATGTCTTAGTGCTTCTGCAGTTGGTATAATTAATTAGATGACATATATCACAGATACCCTAGCTGCGACAGCCAATCCCTTCAGCTGGGCGGCTCGGATGAGTTGGTGCTCCACCAGCCATGCAAATCGCATGGTTCAGGGACGGCCTGTCGATCCATCCGCATCTGTTGTCCACAACCCTGTTGATATGAGCCATAGACTGATCCCTGCATTATGGGGACACCGGAGGGATGGAGTATTGGATATAGCAAGTGATGGAGTATGCATGCAGATATCAATGTATTGGGTATAGCAAGTGATGGAAAGAGGGACATAGGGATGGCATTCAGCTACAGTACCTTGGATTTCAAAGAATTTCATTCTGGTCCATCATTGTACAAAACACGTGAAGGACATGCATTTCAACAAAGCTTGGAAACCCCTCAGAGAAGGACCAAGTTGATCGTCTCAACCCATCCCAAACATCACAAAATCATTCATCAAGTGGGATCATCATCATCATCATCATCATCATCATCATCATCATCATCATCATCATCATCATCATACCATTTCTACAGTAGTCATGAAAAATTGCAAAAACCATCAACAAATTATCAACTCAATTCAAGTAGTGTATTTGAAACATCTTGAACAATCGCACATCTTGAAATACCACCAACCATCACCAACCATCACCAACCATCACCAACCCAACCATCACCAACCATCACCAACCATCACCAACCATCACCAACCATCACCAACCATCACCAACCATCACCAACCATCACCAACCATCACCAACCACCTAGTCAAACTCATGGTCTTTCACGCTCCCCCCATCCTTTTCCACCGCCTCCTCTCCATCGCCGCCCTGGGCAGTCGCCAGATGCGGCGGCCGCGCGGTGGACCAACGGTCCCAGAGATGTGCCGCGTCCAGGTGACCCAACTCGTGGCCCAGGTCACCTGTCATGGCGCACGGAGAGGCGGGGATGGGATGGGATGAGGGCGTGCTAAGCAACAAAGATGTGGTTAAACCTCTGGTTATATAATTTGTAGTTTTTATACATTATTTATAAGTAGAATAGAATTAACTTGATTTAATATGATTTAAATGTGAAGATGTTAGGATTTTCTTTTGGGAAATAATTAAAGCCACATGTCTGCCAAGAATCAATCAATACTTTCAATCTGAGGCATGATTGGGTTATCATATGTTATTATAACTTATAAACCTGTACCACCCAAAAATCAGAAACCAAAACAACACATTGGATAATTTTGCCTCAAGATATCAAAACATTATCCACTCAGGGACTTTGCGGATACGCAAGCTAAGAATGGCACCCCATGTCAAAGGGATCTTAACCATCACCAGCTCCAATCAGCCTAATATGAATGGCTCATCCTCGGTTTTGATTGCCAAATGTTCACTTTTTTCTGGGTAATTCTGAATCTTAAAATATAACACCTTTTCATACTTTTTCCAAGGTTTAGTCTTTCTCATATGAAATCTCTCTGCCTTCAAATGGCACTCTTCTGTACCCAGTGACTGAGGAGCATCGCCAGCAGCAAGGCGCCATGCACATCTCCCAGTCTCGCCGCGCGTCGTTCCAGCGCTAGGATAAGGCGCACCACATGGCCGTGGGACAGGGCCACGTCTTGGAACAGCTCTTGCCTCGTGTTGCCCAGGCTGTTTCTTGCAGATTGGGTGGGTCAAGTTTGATGTAAAGCCTCGATGTGGTTCATTCTTCTGTCTGAAGGGCTGATGAGACTACAAGTACCATTCTTTGAGATTGAAATCTCATTTTGTTATATTTTGTCTGTTTGTCTCCCCGTATGGCCGGATGAAGATCTACCATTCCTTCAGTTGCCACCCGCAACCACCACCAACGTCGAGTGGCGCTTCCAGGGAACAACTGCTGGATGTTTCATCGAGGCTCTGGAGGGACAAGACACCCAAGTTGTAGGCGGCAAAGGCCTCACGAAACTGAGGGGACTGGATGGATCAGTGGAAGAGTTTTGTTTGTTTGCCTTGATATCAATGTCAATTGACTATGCCGTAATAGACATCATCTGAATCCGTGGTTTCTTGGTGATATGTTGTTTTTTTCCCTCACTAACAGCTCCAAACGAATGCAAAAGGTCTTCCACATGCAAAACAGGAACACTGTCATGGAAATCAAATGCCCATCAATATCATGTGTGCATAAACCAAAGGAATCTTGCCTGCACTTCGCTCAGATTCCCCCTCCTCCGCGGCAGCTCGCTGCTGTTCCCCGCTGTGCCACCGGCCCTGCTGCTGTCACCGGTCACCAGGCGTCTGTAGCGCCGCGCCGCTTCGGTGCTGTTGGACTTTCCGCCGTCGGTGCCGTTGGTTCCGTTGGTGGCGTTGGTGGCGTTGGTGGCTGGGGGGTTGAGATGGGCGTGGGCCACCAGGAGTTCCTTAGATCAAGCTGAGATTTGTTTTAACCATTGGCACCATTATAAAAATGGGATGGGACATATTGGAAACACAAAGTTGACACCACAAAGCAAGTCAAAATCGGCTACATCTACAGCAACAGCTGGAACAACATAAGGTCTTCTTTGCTAAAAGAAAGGCTTTCAACAATCAATAGCTGTTCACTACAGTAACCCACAATACTAAGTAGAACCAAAAAAACATCCTCAAAAATAGGTGGAAATCACATGAAAAACACATTCTGTAGCAAATCCAAGAGTTCGGCATCCTGTCGTCCCAAATCGGCAGCCCGCACCAGGTGCGGCCAAGCCAGTTCTCTACGCTCCTCTTCAGAACTGGTGTCATTGGTGAAGCGTGTCAGGTAGTACTGGGCCATGGCTGCCATTGATTCTTCGGCTTCTTCAGGTTGATGCGACACTTGTTCCAGGAGCGGCTTCCTGGGGAGGTCATGGAGCCCCACGGAATTTGCGGCGTTTGATGTTGATGGATGCACACTTCTCATCATCAACACATATCAATACTATACACAGAAACTGGATGTGGTAGAGGCTATAGGTGTAAAGACGTTAATTATGTTCAAACGTCCAATTTTTGTGTATTAATTGAAGTTTGCTTTTCCATGGTTGGCCAACACACCGCTTTCGCATATCTCTCCAAGTGCATTGTTGAAGCAAAAAGTATGAAAGATGAGTGAGCTGCATGCCATGGTTTGAGGAAGAAAAGAAATAAGGACCACACATATGGAATATATGCTAGCAGAACATACAACCAAGATAGGTCTTTGTCATGCTCACCACAGTATGGATTCAATCCATGGTAGCTACGGTAAGTATGATAGATGGTATGACTCTCTAAATGATGATGATGGAAACTATGAAACTCCAAACACAACATGACTCTTCAAATACTTTCACCACATTTGGTGGTCCGATTGGGTACCATAGAAACAAAAAAAAACAGGGTCTTAATTTTTTGCCTGGTTCGACAAGGACATATCAACTTTTGTCCGGGGTCATCCCGGTCTATTCTCCATGTCTTGAATCAAACGCCAAAGTCTGCAACTAATTATATATAATAACACAAACTGCTCACCCAAACAATAACTATAATCAATAACATATTCACCCATGTTTATAACACCTTCCAAGCGTCGCTTTCTCCGTCTCATTCCTCTGCAAATGTTCCACCGCCGCCCTCAGCGCTGCGCGCCGCTCGCCCTTCTCCGCCGCACGCGTGAAGAGCGCTTTGACGTCCGCGTGGCGACGGGAGGTGTCGGGAAGGTCGTTGACGTCAACGTGGTTCCCTTCCTGTGCCAGGGCCATGGTGTGATGGCATGGAAGTTATTGGTGGAAAAGGAAATCCAAAAGCGGGGCCTTGAATTCTTCCTGTGTTTTTCTTGGTCGTGTCACCCCCTTTTCACTGGGAAATATAGGATATTAATATACCTTTACCTTAGAAATATAGGATATTAATATACCTTTACCTTAAGGTAAATACAGGGATCCAAATCTCAAACATCCTTAGGGTGGTGCCGTGGTGAATACCATGAATGATGGAAGCTGCTTGTTAGGAGGATAGGCTTGTTACTGGGAGGTCACTGGGCACTATGACACACTACGAAGAAGCTCCCAGGATGTGGTTCCTCCGGTTTCACGTCTTTGTTCCTCTACTGGGATAATCCCTACAATTTGAATGTGTAGATGACTAGTACATAAGTGTAATACAACAACCCTTACATGTTTCATTGGAGATATAGTCCCAGGTACAAACTAGTTATGAACTGTTACGAACTGTAGGGATGATCCCATCGAACCCGCTTTTTTTTGGGCCAAGCTTCAAGTAATGCTGCCGCTTGGGCAAGGTCTGCCGCTGCAGCGTTGGATACATCCGCCAAGACGTGCCTGAGGTTGGTGTCCCCGAAGATCGGATGAGTCGTTCACCTACTTTCCTTTTAAGACTATTAGCAATGCTCCTGTGAACATGATATTTTAATATATTTTACATTGCACATCAAGGTTGGGTTTTAAATTGCTGACTAACCATGTGACGCGGGAAGTTGGCTCCATCGGTTGGGATGTAGCAACTCTGTGTGACCTGAGGGCCTCAGATCTTCACTGTTTGCACCTAGTAGCATTACTGTTGGTCAATGTCGACATCGTAAATGGGGACATCTCTATCCATGTTCATCTACTTTCCCAGACTGCTTTATTCATATAGGTTTCATTACGTTTTATCATTTCCCCCCTAAATTTGCTGGTCTTCCAGTTGGAGGCAGCTCTCATCCCAGTGGCTCCACAAAGGCCGTATCTTTCACCCGCGCTTGGCGCAGCTCCGTCAGCGGCGTCGGCAGGGGACCCCAGGGCGACTCGGAGAGCTGCTCGACGACTTCGGTGGCCAAGTGACCCAGTGACCCGTGAGAGCTGCAGAGCCCACCTGATTCACCTGATATTCGCAGTTGATATGGCTATGAGTGAAAACCCTGGTACCTAGTGAACCCCAAAATAGCTGGTAAATGGATGTTCATCCCATAAAAATGGATAATAACAGGTTTTGACCCATCCCCATATGTCACTGGATTGGTTGATGGGACAAGTTGAACCGGAAGCCCCTATATTTCATTGGAAAATCCATGGTTTCCTGAGTTTCCTGTAAATTTTCCCTTCAACCAATCCAATGAATATGATGGGAATGTGACCATCTTCATCAGTTGATATTTATGATATGATATATTCCTAACATATCCCCAAAGATTGGATAAGTTTGGAGTATGTTTTGGTGACCAACACTTTTGGGAATATGATCAGTTGATAGGAATATGGCATGAGAAAAGTTAGGATGCAGGATGCTGTTCAATGGAAACATGTGGATTGTATGTTCATTAAATCTAAGTGAGAATATTCTGAATGGATATGGGTAAGGGTTCGAAAAAAAAAAAAAAAAAAACTCATAAGAATATATATATATATAATATTTATAATATGTAAGAAAGTCAATAGAAGTAAATTGATGTTCATGTTGCCACTTGATTAGTCCCAATATCTATCCATATCAAGGTGGAATCCAAAGCAGTACCTGGTGCTTCCCATCGAAGATTGGCTGCATGCAAGTCGCCGGCCACAGAAGATCCGTTCAGAGGCCTCAACTCTGGTGTTCTGCAGATCATGCAGGATGCTTGGTTGGCCAATGGAGCTTTCAGGGTGTCCTTGGTGAGAAGGTTTCAGCAAAGACATGCATCAAAAAACGATACGATATCTGAGGAACACAAGAAACATACCACAGATTGCATCCCCGCTTTTCAAGCCAAGAACATCAATCTACCACCAACCACCCCCAAATCAAAATCGAAACGGGTGGATCTCCCAAAATCAAAGTCATCATCAAAACCATCATTCTCATAATCTCCCAAGTTTCGTTGATGAGTCCCTTCTGCCTCAAGTAGCTGGCCGCCAAAATCCCCACGGCATCGCCCATCTCCGCCGCCGCCGCGTAGGCCGCGGCCGCCGGGTCCGGCGCGCCGACGTCGCGCGGCCGGCGCGGCCCCGCCGTGGCCGCGGTGATCTCGGCGCCGAGGAAGACGAGGCGAGGCCCGGAGGGGCTGAGGTGAGCGGCACCCAGCAGGGGAGGATAGGCGATGGACAAAATGAAGCCCAACAAGGCCAAACACCTGGCACCTTGGATGCTTGGCAAGTGAAGAAAATGAACTTTAATTTGATGTGGATGATGTTTATAGGGAAAACGATGGGAAAAACTGGAGATGTAGTATAGGGAAGTGAGGTTGTGATCATAAATTGACTAACAATAGATAGGCTAATTGTTGGACCCCAAAGAAAGATCGTCTGAATCCTTTTGCAAAATTCATCATAAATGTCGGAAGTTCCAGAAGATCTCGGGAATTCGCTGGAATTGGTCCCCCCGTTGGAAATTGATGTCTTACAGGCTCTCTCTGGCACAAAATAAGCCTCACTAAGTTTAAGGTTCCAGGCAAAACTGGAAAACTCTCAGAGGTTCCAGCCAGGAAACAGTTCGACTTCGCAGCATCTCGTGCAATTTGGATAGCTTTGTCGATGTCTCTCTCTACCAACGCAGCTGGTGCATTGGAAGACCAGGGCCAGCGGTCTGTACGAGTCTCGGATGGCAATCCGAACCTGATCTCTGGGAGTGGCTACAATGTGGGGCCCCCAAACGTTATAAGTTGGTTTTTAATCCCATCTAACTATAGTTATAACTACCACAAACCACCCTTGTTATTGTAGCTATAGACCGACTTAGCTATCCCGGGTGCCCCACATTGTACGTAGGGAATTCATGGTGAACCAGCAACCATCGATCAGCTCCACGAGTCAAAATCCAAGGAACAGGTACAGCCATGACAGGACCGCGGACGCCTCCTGCAACGGCGAGGTGCTGTAGGGAGATATGATAGAAAAGGAACATATTCATCATTGTTTCGCAATTTTAGTATAGGAATCTGCTACTGTATTGGAAAAAATAAGGAACAGTTTTATCACTACTTTAACAGGATTTCACTAGACTCTATTCTTCGGGGGGTTGCTGTAAACCGGTTTGACCCCAAACCCGGCACTTGGCGGTGTCAATGAAGTCCAGCATGTATGTATTGTATATGATAGAGAGGAACAATCACCATTTGCCCAACCAATATATTGGAAAGGCCACATTTCCAAAGATTCCGATTTCGTTGGCATAGTCATATTGATTCACAAGTTCATCCTGCCCAGGAACGTTGAACATGTGATTCAATACCCAGTCTCATGGGTACTTTTAAAGTCTGTGTGGAAGGCCCTATTCTCAAGCAACCGCGCGAACAAATCCACGGCATCACCGCACCGGGTGTGGATGAAGATCATGAAGCTCCAGAAGCCGTTGCTGCCAATAGGAGCCACTGGACACCTGCAGCGCAGGGCACCGTAAGTGGTACACCAAGTACAACCACATCCACCACATGAAAACAAAACATATCAATGACAGTGATATCTGGGTTGACATTGTCATAGTGTTGGCAATTCTTCAACTCTTGTATCAAGAATCAAATGGCTGGTTTTACACCCCCGTTGTTGTGGCTTAAATCCTCCAGCGTTAGACAAAGCCAGCCATTACTAGTCAGTCTCCCCACCTTCTTCGCGGTATCTTGGAGCATTGTAGAATATCAAACAACAATATCAATCGGCAACAAAATGAGGAATTGTCCAGAAGTAATCAAAAATTGTGAATCCCCAAGAAATGTCAACCAGATCTGTCCACAATTTTCTACTTAAATTGAGGATTCCAACCCCCCGGCCATCTGCAGTTGCCTCCTTGGAACTCGATCCGCCCTTTGCCAAGTCTTCCAGGGCGGACCAGGTTTCTTCAGCGGTTCCTGCAGCAGCTGAGATGTACTGAGGATGGGGGGCGATGATTTTGGACGGTTGATTTACGGGGATGTAATTTCTAGATAGCTGATAGTACATTCTCAAAATTGCTTCACATCTTGTACCGTACCTGAATCAATCCCACCCATGACGCCTTTCACCTGTGCACTTTGTTACATTCAATCGAGGATGAAAGGCATCAATCTCTGCTGAATTCTCAAGAACTTTGGGCAAGGCCCCACCATTTCTGCTGGAAAGCACAGCCTGCATTTGCCAGGTGCCAAGTCAGCAGAACACACCAACCTCGGTAGCATCTTCAGCCCGTGGTTGTTTCCGGGGACAAAAACAAACAGTCAAAACGGGTGTCCCCATAAGACTTAATGAGAAGTTTTGCGCAGAATTTCGCATGACCTTTTTTTGACCAGTTTTGTTTTTTTTTTGATGGCAGGAAACCTTCAGGCCGTGCCTAGGAATCCTTGGTTTCCGGGTACCCAACCCTGAGATGTTGGCGATATGTTTCCTACCATGGCCAAATATTGAATATCTCGCAAGAGTGCTAAACTCCACAACTTGAAAAATTGGCAAAAGCAAAATATCGTAAAATAACACGTCCCTTTTAACTGTTCATGTGGTAAATACCTTAATTATCCTTGGTTTATCCCGCCAACAAGAATCGTGACTATCCGCTGATGGTGACTTGCAGCACAAGCCAAGAAACACCACATGTCAGAGTGAAGATGACTCCATCCTGGCGACGTGGCGTCACGCTGAGGCCCTGGTACCCTCCTGCTCACATCCAAAACATAGTATATATTGTCTATGTACACCCCCCAAAAAAGAGGTATAGAAAAGTAGTGAATCACTATTTCAGTTGGGTGTATCATGTTTCATACTTTTCGATCTTGTTGGGTTTTGCTACACATTCCTATGCTGTCGGGAACATCCAAACAATACCAGCAGATTGAACCCGGCTGACCGGAAGCAGCACCAAGCCCGTCATCCGACGTCGCGGCCAGGTGGATCTGCTGGTTGAATTGCCACTGGGATCCACTGGGGGATGGCTATGTCTCAATGATGCTTCGGAAATGTGTGGGAAACCATGGGTTTTTGATGCAGGAAACGTCAGGAAACTGTAGAAATGATTAGGATTGTTTCCTGCAGGAGGGTGAAATTCGTGAAAACATGTTCCCTGCAACGAATTCTTGGAGTTTCTTTTGGGCTGTAGCCCAGAAGGGAGGCAGAAATCATGCGTTCATCATTTTCGCAGTATAACATATATGGATAGTTGTGGAGTTCACTTGCTAGGGCTTGGCTCAGCAGTGGTCTTCGCCTTATGTGAGACTGCGGGTATCCCACTTGGAATCTTAGGAGCCAGGATTTTCTCTGTGGTAACTTTCATTCTGCTTTGGAACTGTATACAATATGCATAGACCGAGTCTTTGAGCACAAACGCAGCAAATCTGGAAGCAGTGGATGAGCGGATTCCCCAATGTAGTTGAAACACATGCTATGATCGCTATGAGGCACCAAAGTCTAGTGATCCATTGAGACAAGGTGCTGGTCAATAATATCATCAATCATGTTGCTGAAGTCAAAGGCACTGGTGGTTGGTGCTTAATGTTGCACAAAAACATGCCAACATATGCAACATAGGATACCCACTAACCACACGTCTCAGTGGGGTTCCTGGAATTCTCGCTGCCACAGATTCCATTCCAGTATCCCCCACCACAGCAATTCCATTTTTCTTCGATCAGAATCAAAGCCGCGTCCCAGACCTTGGAGGTTTGGTGAATCTGTCTTTCGTTCCAGGTGTAAAGTCATGTCTAAAACTAACATCTACCCTCTGGTTATGACTAACATAGCCATGGAAAATCCCCGAACTAAATGGAGGTTTCTAGCTTCCAAACTTAGCTATTTTCCATGGCTATGTTAAATAACCAGATGGTAAATAAGTAAAAAAAAACACATCATGGAATGTGTTGTTACCTTTGCAATGCCCATTTTTGTAGATGATCTTCTTGGTCCACTGTCCATCTGTGTTTTTCTGTTTCAGTTTACATCAGTTTACTATATTTGAATGTCCAGATATTTCTGAACAGTATGTCTCACCAAGTTGTGCTCACCTGTCAAGGCTGAGGACCTTATTGCGGCACTCACAGAACTAATCAGAACCATCACAACCATCCTATCAGATGCGGTGATGGAGTTGTGTTTCACTGGTATTGCCCTGGATTGCACTCATCAACTCACCGAATGGCCCCTGATGAAAATTGACTTACCCATTTGGTTATTCAACATAACTATGGAATTTTTGGAAACGGTAAATCATCATGTTTACCATCCATTTCCTACGGGCCATGGCTTCCATAGCCAATTAATTGAAATCTAAAGAGGAAAAAAAACAGAGTAGATCCTAACTTCACATGTCACACTGCACACTCCCACTCCACACTTCACACGTCACAGTTAACTTATACAATCACCCAGCTGGCCTCCCATCATTTCCCCTCCGGGTCCACCGACTCCACGGCATCGGTGGGCGCCGCAGGCGCAGTCCCCATCGGCGCTGGCGGAGCGCCTGCGGGGATGGAACGGAGGGATCGATGGTGGATTTGTGATTGGTGTAAGTTGGTTCATGACTAGAATGATGGGACAAGGCCTAGACAAGGCCGAAGGGAGCATGATATGTTGGTGGCCATGCCATTCATCATTATTCACACGTTGAGCATTGGAATATTCAGTATCTTTTTCCCCGGGAGAACGGCCATTTGAATCTCCAGTGTTTGATACTCAACTCTATTTCACATGGTGAAAAAAACATGTCCGATACTTAAACCACATCTTTTTGATGGTTAAATCAAGATTTTAAACGTTCAAAGCCACGATGTTTAATCGCTAAGACCACCATTTGTTGTTGATTAATACATGTTAGTACATCCTTCCTTGGTCATAGCCATTCCTGACCTCCTTCCACAAGCATCGCTGCTTGCTCTTCGCCCGCAGGGACACCCGCTGGGGCCGGGATGCCGGCTGGCGCGACAGGGGGCGGGGGCGCCACAGGCGCCACGGGCACCGGGGCGGTGTCTGCTCCCGGCTCCTGGCGGGGATGGAAAATTTATTAGCAAAAATGGCAGAAACTCATGGAAAATGATTGTGATTCATGAGGAAATTTATATAAATTCAGCTCCAAAAAGTGGTGAATGATTTAGGCATTTGATCCGCTTGATGCAAGAATTCTGGAGGTCTGCCAGCAAGAAAAATGCGATGCTGAGAGCCAAAACTGGTGAAATTAAGCCACGAAACAAGCAAGAACTGGTTTCGAGCAAGGCGATGCCAAAGAACGCAGGGATGAACATGAGTTGCTGCGTGCAGGACAACGCTTGGATCCCAATCAACTGTTTACGATTGTTGCCTATCCAAGATAATCCACTGTTGCTCTTTTCACCCCAGGTTTTTTTTACATGAAATCACAACTTGTTTGTGAGAACATCTCCATCAGCTCCCCTTCTTTTTAGCTAATTTCACCATGAAGATATTTCAATCCCCATCTGTCTTAGATTGATCTTACATTTTGTGTGCTATCTAATCAGCCTATCTCCTACACCGGCAATATGGGTGTGACTGAAAAATGGCTATCCCACCAAAAATGTCTTAAACATGAATTCAGAGGATGCTGATCAACATGTCATACAACCATCAACTTTGGGTGGTATCCAACTATCTACCCTCTGGTAAACTAACATAGCTGTTGAAAATGGCCATAGAAATAGTGGATTTTCCCATTAATAGCATGGTGATTTTCCATAGTTATATAACAGTTTACCAGAGGGTATGGTTAATTGGGAATACCCTGGTTGATTGGACATGAAATACCCTCTGGTAAACTAACATAGCTATTGAAAATCACCATGTTTAACGGGAAAATCAGCTATACATGGCAATTTTCAATAGCTATGTTAGTTTACCAGAAGGTAAGGGTTCTACCACCTGGGGAAACCTACATCAACCAACTTTTGGGAGGCCAACCCACCCCGTTTTTTCCCCACGCCTGCAGCGCTCCGCTGTGGTTCCTCTCCACCGAGGCCGTGGAAGGCGTGGCACTTGGCTGCCGACTCACGGGAGCTCCATCCTGGAGATGGGAACAGAACATTGAAACACACAGTGGCATATGGATTTTATAAGCTATATATATATATATAGCGTGTATATGTAATATGTAAAAGCAGTACACACATATATATATATATATGTATATACACATGTTTTTTAGCTACAAGAATGATTGTTTATAGTGTGTAAAATAGATGTTTGTATCAGTTTTTAGCTAAAAGGAATGATGGTGTTATTTCGGAAACATATGGGGATTCGATATCTGGTAAATGGGAAAACTACGGTATATCTATAGCTGCCATGAGCTGGTGGTTTCATCTGGGAAGATTT
This sequence comes from Symbiodinium sp. clade C Y103, assembly GCA_003297045.1. NCBI lineage: Eukaryota > Dinophyceae > Suessiales > Symbiodiniaceae > Cladocopium > Cladocopium sp. clade C. Next base: position 80,854 of record BGPT01002146.1, on the reverse strand, counting down.
GGAGTCTGTCTGGAAAAATGGCACCCTTTGGCAAGCAAACATGGCAATGTGAAATTTACATCCGTTTGTATAGATCATGGGAATTGTCCAGTGGTGTCTCTTTGATGGATGATTCTGGTGTCCCCCATTTCCGGGACAAGTCCATGTCCCAAAAAATCCCAATGACCCATTTTCCGTCTGGATTAATGTTATCACTTATCACTACTATGGTGGGGAACATGAATCATTTGACTTGCAGGTTATCATGATTGATTGTCCGAATCCCTAGTTGTTGATTGTGAACTGCAATAAATTGACTTTGTCAAACCACTATTTCTGGACAAGTAAGAATGAAAGGTAATTGATTAGTTTCCAGTGTCGATGGTTCCTTCTCATGATCCCCATTGCTGATTGTTAAATGCCAATATAATTGAGACCAGCATCATGTAGCATTTGTGGAGTGACACCCTTTAAATCCCCTTCAAGTCTCGTTTAAATCCGCATTAAGTCCCCATGGTTAGCTGTTGGTCTCCACTAGAAAAACAGATGCGACACAGTTGGACGTCGCAACTTGCAACTCTCGCCTCAGTCATGGCCTTTGGCACCTGGCGGTTTCAGGACCGATGCAGGTATCATCGCCCCTGATCAACAACAACATGTTCAGTAATGTCAACCCCGGAACTAGATAAACCATGATAAAACCTTAGTGTGTTCGTTAAGGGGAGTACCCCAGAATAGTGACCATCTATGAAAATATGGTACTCCCCAAATCAAACAACCTGGCAGTAAATTCATCCACGGTTGACATGAATGATAAACTGCAATGCATCTCTGTATGTCATATTCACCATAGCGGGGGCATGTTCATGGATGTAGAAAGTCCAAACGTCCATGGTACTCGCACTTGTGACGGAAGTGAGTTTCCATGGACTGGGAAACACATCCTCAGCAACACGTCAGAGGCATCACCTGTCAGTCGAGCCCAGCTGTTCGGCATGATAAGCTCAATATTATATGATACTATCCTAGGGGAAATATCGAAAAAATCGCGGAAACCCATGGTTTCTTTCCCGGAAAACGATCGTTTCAAACGGTGAGTTTTCCACATCGAACTGTGAGTTCTGGCCCCAACTTCCCAACCTGCGAGCGATTCCGTGGAACCTGCAGCCACCGCGTTTTGCCCACCGCAGATGATGTTGGTGATCTTTTTGTTGATCTACTCTCTGGTCATTTAATATAGCGAACTGGAAAATCACCATAAAAATGATAGGTAAATCAAATATAAATAGGCCATGTTCACTTGCTATATGTTAAATTGCTGAAGGGTAATGTTGATCTATGGGCAAGTTGAGACTATATAATCGACCAACCTTTTTAAATGATTATATTTGGTCAGGATTTTCGGGCAAGAATCAGCAATTGCTTCAACATATGACGAGCTACAGAGTGGTGTGTCTTCGCTGCACATCGAACACATTGAGCTTTATTGGTGATCGTTCGGCTTAATATGGCTTAATACTGCGTATATCTATGGATCACTGAATAACTTTGTACAAATCTTCATATCTTATTCATTCATGATATTATTCTATAGCCTCCACCCTATGATCACATCCCCTCCTGCTATGGCATTCCTTTAAGGACCCCAGGACCCCATCCGGCTCTGCCGCCTGTGCCACGGTTTCCACAACGTTTTCCCATGGTGCTTCCATGACCTCAGGTACTGCGGTCCACTGATATGTTAAACACGCAGGAATTGAAAATAGGATTGGAACTCCCCAAGAGATCCCAAGGTACTATTTTATCTTTAATCATATATTATGAATATATATATATATATACACGTATATAGTATATATGTATATATATATATATGTATGTATATTTATTTACATTGTCCATGCAGATTTATATTTGCAAAGATGCAAAGAAACTATACCTCTACCAGTTTGGCATTGAAGGATTGCAGCGTCGCAGCATATTCTCGGCATATTCCATTCATGTGCTTCGACGGATCGTTGGCAGTGCAACTCATCATCCTGTGTATCTCAGAGTACGAACGCCCAAAGATCATGCAGATGTGAATACATTCAGCGACTTCAGCCCAAACCTGCAAATGATGGGGTCAATTTTTGTTTATATATATATATAACCAGAAACCTCCTGAAGAAAACAATACATACATGATCATATATGTCTTGTTTGGCATGTTGGATGTTGGTGAGTAACATCAGCCATTTATGACCTTCCAAGTACACCTTTATTGCATCGCACCAACTAATAAAACCCCCAAAGAATGGCAACACATGGAACCTCCAAATCATCAGATCCAATCCTTCAACCAAGCTGTCTTGGTTGCTATTGGTTCCCATCTTGGATGAATTCATGATCCCCGAGGAACCAAACAGTTTGTGTTTGGGCAGGGGATATATCCCAGTCGTATAACTATCATCATTCTCAAGTACTTCCGAGCAATATCCCAAACAATATCCCATGTCAGCGTGTCATTGTAGGAATTATCATGGTGAAGCATCGTTTTGAATCATATCATATCATTCTCGAGATACAAATCCGAGAATCACAACTCACCACCTTGGAGGTTTCCTAAGTCTTTAAGCCATCGAGGTACCCCCAAATCATCCAAGTGATGGATGATCTAACGACCGTTGCTGAACCGAGGCACTGAGTTGAAGAGCGACGAAATCAGCCTTAGCCGTTCATGGAGATCATATTTTGATTATATCATCCCCCCAAAAAAGGGCGGCAAACTTAAGGGAAACAAAACTATATAGAGGGTTTGTGGAATAATCAAACAACATGGATAGACATCAGATATAGGCATAGGGCAGTGGGATTTCTTATGTCAAAAAAATCCAATCACCAACTGTTCAACCAAGCTGTTTGACCCTCACCATCTACAGATCTTTCACCCCGGTGGCTGAGCGCCCCCGGCTCACGCAAGGCATCAGGGCGAATGAATCCCATCCTGGGTCAAAGCAGAGAAAGCACAGAGCAACTGACCAACACTTGGGGCTTTCGGAAGTACCGAAGTTGAAAGTCAAACTTAGACACAGAATATGGTTAATCATGGTTCTTAATTACATACATGTACAATGTACACATGCATGTTTGTTGACATGTGGAGACGATCAATCAAAATTGATGATGTGCATGGAGCAAGCAATGGGCTGTAGCACACGCAACCATGGCGTTAGACTCTCATCTCCAAAACAAGATAGATCACATATCATCTAATTCAGTATCTTAAGTCCCAAACCCCGACATCTCAACAGATCTCAAAAGTATAGTGCTTCATATTCTCCACATCATCCCCAACCCCCATCCCCCCCCATTCCCCCATCGTCCAAGGCTCTCGGTGAGTTCCTCCGCGCTGAAGTTCTGCTCCTCCAAGAGACCTTCGAGGCGGCCCCAGGTGTCGACCAGCCGCATCTCCACGGGTTTGAAGAGGATGGGCCTCAGGTGATGACTCACTGGAATGGGGTGGGGTGGGTTGGGGTAGATGATTTGGATGGGAAGTGAACTTACCATGTTCTTTTAGATATATAAAATGGGCCTCAGGAGGATGATTTGGATGGGCGTTGGATGGGTTTGGGGGTGAAAGGTGACTGAAAGGTTAGGGGATGAGCAACTGAGCGACAACATTTTCCAACGGCAGTTTGGGTGGTGGTTTGAGCAAGTCCAAAGATGCATTATATTGGATCGTGGGACAGTTTACAGGAAACCTCTGTAATATTGGGACAAAAAGCTATGATTTCACCAGTCCGTTGGAGAAATCCACCGCTGAGCTTCACCAGGAATCTGCTGCGTGGCTACACGGTCTACACCTCTCAGGTCCAGACGAAGTGCTCCTGACAGATACCCTGATCCCAATGAACAGTTTGGGTGGATCCTATGCAGAAAACATGGCATAATTCATGACATATCAGCCTAAGATTCTTGGATGTGTCATATGATTTGGAGTACAAACGTCAGGCTTGGTTTGTTAGCGACAGTTCTCTTCCTTCATGACTTCGCTTCAATCGTGAATGCTGGTGTGGTAATACATAGTGGAGAAATTGACCATGGGATCAAGAACAGGTTAAGACCGGAAAACCGTTCATCAATCAGACGGGTTTCTCTCAAATTAGGTACCCCGTTCTGTCCGATTGATTAAACATCACTATCCCTTCAAATCGCCATAAATGAAAGGTATACCCCATGTTCCAGAGATGGCCACACAAAAAGAGCCTTAATGGTAAAATCATGTAAAATGCCGAGCTTATCAACGAACCATTGGATCTCAACCTATCATCACCCTATTCATGGATAAAATCCCTATGCTTCATGCTTAACTCATGATAAATCCCTACGTTGGATGGTTAAATCCTCTTTTTTGATGGAGATCATCGTCAGAACCCATCAATGACTGTCAAACCGTTGGCTCCTTGATGAGTCCGTGCCTGGCGGTGTGCTACCATGGCTTGTTGTGGTGTTTTCTTCGAGAAATTCCATGGTGGTTAAGCCAATGCTTGGGGACTTCACATGATTTAAGCGTCAAACAACTGGAGTTCACCATATACCAGAGAAAACAAGGAGATTTGAAAGGTGATAAACCCCAAACTTGAGATTTGATGGTCAAAAACAGGGATTTCACCAGGAACAAAGAGGATGTAATCAAACAAACTGGGAATTGTATGTATGGGGAGAGTTCAAAAGCATCAAACACGGATATCTGGAGATCTAATCAACAACAGTTTTGGGATATATTTGATATTTGCCAACAACATTGGCTGAATGCGCTGCAGTCTCTTGGGACACCAGCTCAGACCATCATCCTTGCTGCAAATGAACAGATATGCCAAGTGAGATGTCAAGATGGATAGATGCCCGTAAATCAACATGTCATGTTATATCAACCATAAATCAACCATAGATCAACCATAGATCCTTGAGTGACTGATTCTGCAAGAAACCGCACTCATTACTGGTAGAACCAGTTACTATTGCCATAGTGAATGGCTAGTTCACTAGTTTGATACGCTGCCTTTACCCATCATCCACCAATGCCTCCAGGGGTCGAGAGGTAGAGACGAATGTGCCTCAGCTCCAGTTGAAAAACATCCTCCTACATCAGTCATGAGGTGACTGACATATCTGACATCCCAAAAAAGGAGGTGAGAAAATATGGGATTTTCTTAAATTCCCCAAACAATGTGGACACCTGATTTTGCCCAAACCTTTGGATATCCTCCAAACTGATCCAAGACTGTTACAAAATAGGGAGCCGGATGAAGACCAGAAATCAGAAGCAAATTCCTGGAAAAGTACCCGGACAAGAACGGCAAGCTGTCCATGCATGACATGACGAGAACAGGGTCACCCAGTGCATGGTCAGTTCAAGCCCCATTGGATGGCGCAGCACCAATGAAGCAAGTCTGCCCACCTGAGGATAGATATGACACTTCTCCAAAAACACACTGAGCCTACGGACGCTGCAATGCAACCTTTTATAATTAATGTTGGGAAAACAATGCCATAAACCATTCACAATGACTTACCATTTTTATATATGTGTATCATTCCCAGTCTGGTTTATGGCATGGTTTTACCTAGATTAGTAGCTGCTACTCATACCAAGCAGTTCTTCATGGGCAGACAGGGAGCCGACCCCTCCACAGTGAGATTTGCACCAAGACGCGCAGTGGCAAAGGGCACCTTCACTTTCACATTGTCCAGGAAGGTACCTGAGTGCCGTCATAGCATGCGGATATAGTTGGGATTGATTTGATGATGTATCCATTGTATACCGCCCATTTCTGGCCAGAAAAAAACAGGCAAAACCTGGCAAAATGGTGACTCACCATGGAATTTTCTGGGTCGCCTATTTTCAAAAAAAAGCCGTTATTAGGACCAACCCCAGACCTTCACACCTGGCAAGTTGCTAATGACACCATGCAACTCCTCTTTCATGAAGCTTTGCTCCTGGCGCCACATGGTGCCCGACCCTCAATCCAGACTGGGACTTTGTGACTGCGTTTCATCCAGAACACTTAGTTGGAAGCATCTTTCGAAGTACAGAGATCGAAAACACAGCATGATCAACATGTTTGAAACCACCACAAGGTCGGGCCAATCTGACAAGGCGGGTGCTCAGATGTCTCATAAGGTTTTTCCGACGCAAATGGTACAATTCTCAGTCATGAGCAGAGCAACATCTGGAGAGTGATCAATTTGGACCCAAAAGCACCGCCGCTCCTTCAGTGAAGCTCTATCCACCTGTGCCGGCAAGAGTACAGAGCTGACGATGAATTCAGGATGGAAGATTCAAATCAAAATGAAATCTGATGTGGAACAACAGACAGTAACATCTTTTTTCACAAGACACTGCTGACTTCGAAAAGTGTGGTGACAGGTTTTTTTTTCAAAACTCATTGCACAGCTCCGAACTTGAGGCACGCGGCCCACATGGGTTAGAGTCTACCCCAAAATTTGTCATTAAAAACATGGAGAAATACCAAACTAATCCAAACTGATGATATTCCATTGGGATTGGATGTCTGCAATGGGAACTTGAAGAGAAGCACCTGAGGATTCGCCAAATAGTTGCCAATCTTCACGTTCATGGCCTTAGGTGTGAAAATGCTTCAGGTGCGATGGCTGTCTCCATAGGGGAAAACTATAGGCAACTACTGTAGATCCAGGTTGCTTGGTGGGAAGATATGGGAATGTGAGTAAATCAGATGTCGACTTTTGGCACTTCCAACTGGAGAAGTGAAGTTGATTGAATGGCCACTGGGAGCGCAGGAATTGCAGGTGAAAACAAGTCAGGGAGGAGGACACGCAACTGGATAGCAAGCAAATCGGATTCGAAGCACCAAGAAATGGGGAGATCAAACAACCATATTTTGGTAGACCGACCTGCAGCAGTACAGTAAATGGTTGAACCCCCCCAAAGTGGAAGTCCATTGGGACCATCCCAGCTGTATCCCCACTGATCATATTATGGTGCTGATGTTGGTGATATCCATAATCTTCGCACCACTCAATCTGGCTGGTGGTTTCAGCCCCCCAGAAGAATGTGCTTGTCAGTTGGATCATCCATGATGATCCATGATGATCATCCTCCCAAATAGGGTTGAGAGACAATCCCCAGTATAGCTCCACTATACAATTCATTTACCCTCTGGTAATCAAACATGGCAATGGAAAATCCACCATTTATAGATGATTTTCCCATCTAGAAACCTCCATTTGTAGTGGATTTCCAATTGCCATGTTTGATTACCACAGGGTAAACAAATGCACTGGACACTAGCAACACCAACATCTTCCCATTTGTCACTTCTGTCGCCTGGGCTTCCGCACAGCCATCGGCTGAGTTATGTGTGCCTTGGATGGGATTGAACAGAGACCAGATGGGGGTTTCCTAATGGCTGGGGGTACCCAAAAATATGGATGGTTTATAAGGGAAATTCCATCTATAAATGGATGAGAACTGGGGGTACCCCTATTTTAGGAAACCTCCAGATATCTGCAACAGAACCATTTTTTTCAGACTGATGCACTACATCTTTAAACAATTTTAAACACAGCCGGAAAAAATAGCTAACGTTGACCTGCCAAACATAGCTGTGCCCGGAAACCAAGAGTCCTGGCATTTTTCCTGAAACCAACTCTTGCAACCTTTTTCACATCTAGACCTCTTACATCTCTCCAACTTTCCAGATCTTACCAGCACAAACTGCTTTTTTCGCTGGGTCTTCCCAGCCGTGATGTTGGTAATCAACGTTTCACAGGCGGACTGAGCACAGAAGGTGAGCAAGGTGTTGGCATTGGATTTTTGATTATGGCACATGGAAAGGGGATGAAAGGGGTGTGGTTTCCCTGTCCAAAACCAAGATTGAAACCAATTGGGGTCTACTATCTAGGGCATCGTAGCTTGTTTTCTTGGGCTATGGTCTTTTGTGACGGCTTCCGCGATCAGTATTCAAATGGATTCTCAACCATCAAAAAACACCCCTTCCCTCAGACAGGGTTCTCTAAATTCCGTCTATCAAAAGAGCCTAAATTGGGCCGGGTTCTCTACCTTTTTTTGTTGCCACCATTTCAAATCCTGACAGGGCCCATGTCAGAAACCTGTCAGAAACCTCTCCCAACCCACAAGCGCAAACAAAAACAGGCGCAGCCTTCAACTCGGATTCGATGTCCTTCTTGCTATCCACCTGATCAGCAGCTCAGAAGCTGGAATGCACCGAGGAACACATGCAGACTTCTCAGAATTTCAGGCACTGACAAACCCATGAAGTGAGTTTCGAATAAGCAAATGTCTTGAACGAGGTATTCACCTAATATTAATATCATATGTCTGAAAACAGGGTACCCCATTCCATCCAGTGATTTATAATCATTTTCCCAACAAACATCGGAAAATGGCCATGGCCGCCATGGCCTCTGCATGGTACATGGTGGGCTTCAGAATGCCCAGGATGCCATCGGGGAGCTTCAGATTCAGGGCCTCCACGCCACAGCCGCTGGGCTGGAGATGGCCAACCATGATGGGGCTGAAGTCCAAAACTGTTTAAGGGATATCTCAAAATCATCCGACATGGTTGAGAAAAAGATGTTCCGCATGTTTGAATGGCAATGTTTGCGTGAACCCATGACAGTTATCCATCACTTTTTAACAAACCAGTATGTCTACACTGTGCAAATGGGTCACTAAACTAAAAATGCGCGGATTTCAGAGTTTCAAGTACAAAATATATATGATTACCTCCTAATATTAGATACCGCCCCAAAAAAAAAACAGGTCCAGTATTGGATCTGTTCATTTTGGGGCCAATATTGGTGGTATCTAATAGTATAGTTAGACAAGATCATTCTACTACGATGCAGTATCTTAAGATTCTGCACACCGCCGGATAAACTGGCCATGGCTCCCATCACCATCTGTACATCCTGCTTGCTCATCCACAAACAACCTGCCTTTTTGGTGCCTTTATCTTAACACTCAAATTCTTCTTCTCGAGTCTATGTTCCTGTCGGCTCCTCTTGGCATTGTTGAAGCCTTTTCTTCCCACCCTTCACCCTCTATCGAAGGCTTCATGGTTGGCCGATCAGAAGCCCGTCAGGTGGCGATGGGCCATGCGCGTCTTGCCTCCCAGAGGTTTCCGAAGTTGAAGTACTTCTCGCTGACCACCTCAACCAATCTGCCGCTGGGACAATCCATTGCTGAGGGGCATTGCAACAGCAACCAGGAATGGGGTACCATGGGGTACCAATGAAGCCCAGCAATGGGTTCAGTTTAAGATCATTTTAATGTCAACAAACCTCAATATATCTTATCATAAAAACAAAACTTAATGTCACTAAATATATCATTCATCTTCACAAGCTATTTCATCTTCCAACATTCTGAGGCATAGCCTCATAGGTCTTTGTCCCCAAAAAGCACAGAGCAGGGTCTCAAACTTGCGAAACCAAAGGTTAGAAACAGAATCTGTAGAAACCATCCCCCACCACTATCAAGATATTATAAGATATCAAATCAATTATGATGAAGATATAATATATATATATATATATCTGGCATAGATTCTGTATCCTATCTGTTTCTATTCCATCCATAGAAATCCTCAAATTGTTGCTGGGCTGCTGACGAGCTCACACTCAAAGGCTGCAACCTGTTCTCGCAGCAACCTCGGAAAGCTTGGTGGACATCAAACATGGAGAAATATGCACCATAGGAAATGATGGATTTATGATTATTATTATGATTGTCAAAATTATGTACAATCAAAATTTTGATGTAATAATATCACAATACTTATGGAATTATATATCAAAATCAGTGTACCAGTTCATCCAAAATAATAGTCCAAAGTCCAAAGGAGCTGGTTTACAACTATAAATGGATGATCACCTCCAAATACCACATTCACAAACATTATGGATACGATATTGGTATAAATATAAGTAGATTATACCACTTGCGAATATCTAGGACATTTCATGGATATTATAACAGCGTTTAACCCCTCCGTGCACCAAAACCACCCACGGGTTCCCCTGCAAGAGATGCTTCACCAGGAAGAGTTGGGAGTCCATCATCTGAACCAGTGGCAAGACAGCCTGAAACTGGGAATTCAGAGGAAACAAATGGGATAACATGGATTAAAGTGGTATAAATATAAATAGACAATAAAACCAGGATAAAAATGGGATATAGATATAAACCCATAAACAAAATTAAACAATTAAATAAGTTAAACAAATGGGATAACTGGAGAACTTAAAACAATAATCCCCTATGAGACCACCAGATTCTATGAGAGCCATTCCTGCTGGTTTAGGAAGACCAACTCACCCCCAACGGTTGGCGAAGATCTCAAAATTACAATATTTCGGAATCATTGCCCGTAGGTATGTTTTTTGTTATCAGAAAACTCCTGGATCATGTGTATTTTCCCACGTGCGAACAAAATTCATTTGAACATTCCTAAAACCTTCCATTGATCATTGATGAGTCTTGCATCTCTATACGTACTCAACCCAAGGAGTTCCTGTCCCACCTGCATGTTGCGATCGGAACAGCTGGGCAAACTCTTCCGCGCCAAGATCTGAGAGGCCTTGCCAGGGTCAGGGGATGGCCCAAAATCGGGATTCCAAGGCGATGGGATTTTCAAGGATCCAGTGGATTGCTGGGGACCAAGGACTGTGGTGATGATGATGAGATTGGGACATGGATTTGATTCGGATGAGAGATCAACAACATCCTCAATGGTCACTGGCTAAACCATTATGACATCCCAGGATCTACTGATCCAAGTGTTCGAGTGATCTTGAATAGCCAAAACACCATCTCAGATCCTGAAACCCATTCATTGACATGGGGTTTGTCCGAAAACAGGGTAACCCAAAATTAATGGTTTACCTTTCATTTCCACCATCAAAATGTCCTATTTATGGGTATACTAATCATTTTCAGACACACCCAAATCATCTTAAGTTGCTGAATGTGGCTTACATATCCGACTAAATCCCCAGCTTTAATGGTTAGATCCAGCAACTTCAGACGTCACCAGCCATGGCCATTACACCGTGGCCTCCTTCAGGGTGTGCATGCAGAGGTCAACGGCCTCTTGGGCGATCCTCAGCTTGCGCCAGCTTTGGCCACCTGGTTTTCCAGGTGATTTCTGGGATTTTCCTCTCAAGTTATCTGCAATGACCTTTCAACAATAGATACAACTACTGAATCTTAGGATACCTTATACAACGCTGATTCTATCACACACAAAAACAAAAACAAAGGATGTAGGTAAGTCAAATGTCAAGGTGCTTCCAACAAAAAACTCCGAAACACCTATGGAACTTACCATTTTCCTAGGGAAACCCAGTGGTTTTCATGTTTTTTTTTCCCACGTGCGTTCACCCCAGGGTACCAAACCAACCCTTCACCAACCGTTCCAAGGCACCCCTGAAAGGTGGACATCTCCAGGGCGCGGTAAATCTTCGCCTCAGCGCCCCGGAGGTTGGCCCTTCATGGCTGCGGAATGGGGGTGTTGAATTTAAGGCGGTTGAAACCAATAAAACTAATACCTATGATATCCTATTATACTTGCAAATATTGGATAACCAATGATACATAATGATAAAACTGTTGATAAAACCGATTATCAATCATGATAGACATGGGTGGTTGAAGAGTATAGCCAATTGGCATGCACATGCAAGTTGGGATACAACCGGAACATCCGGAGACTTATTGCATGAAATTTTGATTATGATACAAATAATTACCACTAAAAGACCGTTGAGAGGTATAAGACTGAACATCATCACTTCTCATAATGGATGATTCGTACTGCACATGGCTTGTTCTCTTCAATGCCCCACCTAAATTAGTTCCAATGACCCAAGGCTTGACAGCAAGGCATCCCTCAAACCGTTCAACCCTTACTGCTGCCAGATTTGGATTGCAACAATGGATCCTTACAGAAAAAAATATGTTGGATGATTGGAAATGATTGGAAGGAACTATGTTTGAACTATTGGGATTGCAACAGTAGTTCCTTACTGTTCCTGAAATCTCTCAATTTCTGTGGATTCGATGGGACTTCCTGAAACCACCAAGCACCAATCAACGCCCGCCGTCCAGGCACCAAGATGGACAAGGTCCGAGGCAAAGATGGATACCAGCCTGGCGATATGCCAAGATGGAAGGGATGCCACCTGACATCACCTGACAGTATGTATGTCTTTTGAATGATATATGAAAAAAGGATGATAAGGTGATATATGAATGTCTGATGGCAACAGAGAAAGAGTCTATAGTGAAACTGTGAACCACATGTTTTTTTGTGTTCGTATGGAAGTTTCCAGGTTTTATGATGTCTTATGAAGATAGAACTATGTGGAGAGAATAGCAGTCACCTTGGGCATGTGAACTATAACTATAACGGTATCCTTTAGTTTCAATAAGGGGCAAAGGATTGACCCAATACCCTCAGGTCTCTGAACAAGGTTGCAAACTGGACGCTACAGTCGCAAATATACGTGGGATGTTTTATATGATAACTTTCCGTGTATACATCTGTATACATGACTACTAAACCACTTGGTCTCCAAACTTTTCTAAATGGCCATGTCGATCTATTCCCACAGTTTTCCTGGCTTCCGGTGATGTGGTAGTTCTCATGATTACTTAGAATTGCTGCTTGTATCCGAACATTTACTGGCCGGGAGTGGATATATACAACCAGTACATTACCAATACCTATTTATAACATTCCACAACCACTATATACTACCACTATACTGGTTGTAAAACCCAAAAATAGCAAACCAGTGTACTACCGACCAACCAGTCCCTAGCCCAATCCGCGATAGTCCACACCTGTCTGAGACTCTGTCAGTGGATCCTGCTGATGAAACCAGGGGATGAGCCCAGAAGCAAAAATCCTTGGATCCAAATGCTTCGTTTAGATGCATTGGATATGATTGGATGATGGATGTTTGTTGATCTAGTACGCATGTGAAATGGATGAAGACGGTCCGACAAGCCAGTGGCAAAGTTCACCAGTGCTCTTACTGACCTGTACTTGTTAGGGTCCACCACACCTGTCAGTCACAGGAGATTGCACGTCTCCAGAATCCAGCTTGTGATAAATCCGCCATGCCAAAGGAAACGTGTTTATAATCCCAACAAGCAACCATTTCTTCGTGATTCTTGGTGATGGTTTCACGGTTTCAGCCTAAATCCCCGTGTTTGTTGCTTTGCTTTCTGCATTCTGGAAAGTAGACTCCTAGCATAAATCACCAGTGTTCAGAGCACTTCAGCAAAGTCTCCCTCAAAACTGGTTGTAATATTCCCATATACTTCCATAAATATTCCCATATAGATATTCTCACACATATTCCCATAGATATTCCAATATATATTCCCATAAATAATTCCCACCCAAAGTTGCCATTTTGGGGGGGCGTCCCCTTTTTCAAACACCACCACCGCCCCAATGGGGAAGCGGTTGGGAACCCCGGTCCTCCTGTCGCTCAGCGCTGTACAAGACCCACCTGGGCAGTTTTCAACATTTGCAATCCAATCTGACACTTACACTTAGAAATCATGACATATCCAATACATATCATATATATATATATACATCTATAATTGATCTATATATGATATATGAATTCCATATGACTTTCTGTATATTGATTTTTCACATGTCTTCTGAACCCATGCAATTTCCTTGCAACCCGATGTCAGCATGTTTTGACAGGTCCGAAAGCCGCCATCCGACACCCGAGCTTCCAGCGGGTAGTCCAAATCGCTATTGGACGGCACGTACCTGGCCAGTGGCTGGATGCTGGGATCTCCCCTACTGAAACAAGAAAAGAAAAGAGGATGGAGATGGATGGAGATGGAGGCATTCAAAACTCCAAGGGTCCGACAGTTTATTTCATGGACCGACGAAAGTACAGGCTGGTGGAAATCTGGAAGACGAGTGATGGCAAATGGCCGTCATTGCATTTGATCAAACAATGCAGAAATCCAAGAAACTGAAGAAACTGACATTTTAGTAAGAATGCATTGTTAGTTACAATTGCCACCCTTCGTGGAAAAACAAAAAACCTACAGGATAGATGGTGGATATTCAACTTTCTCGGAAGTGTGAAAAGAATGCATGTCCTGAACATCTCAATTCTAGAGTCCCAAGAGAACAAACATACTCCACACATAATACATCTCCTTCATTTCCTAGTAGACTTCCCATTGATACTTTCAGCAAACCCAGGGATCTCAACGCGGATGGCGGCACCCTTTGATGGAATCTCGAATGTACATTTCCACCTGAGACTTGGCCGGCGAACAACAAAGGGAACGAAACTCCTCAAAGCCTACTGCGAACTGGATGTATTGGCGAATAAGTTCAGAGGCAGTTTATGAATTCTATAGTGACACTATAAACTTGCTAGTTTTTAGACCTACAGTCGTCATAATTTGGAAGACTATTGTAACCCAAGTGCATGAGATCTCCAAATTCGTCTGGGCAGCTTCGGTAATTCTGAGGTCCAAACCCTGTAGATGAGCTTTTCCTGAACATCCTGGAAGTGGAGCAGCAGACTTCAAGGGCGGCCGCATTGTTAGCGTGGAAAATAGGTCAGCGCAATCTTCCAGATCACCATTTCGAGACTGTTTGATGGATGCCTATTGAAACATGAAAAACTTTGGGATCAGCATCTCATGTCTTCAAAGATATGAAAAAACAAAACATGCTTGAAACCACCTGCCTTCCGTTATTGAACAGTCATCCGAATTCATTAAACTTCACACGGAAAGGTGTCAACATTCAGTCCCAGCAGAAGCCACCATTTCCATAATGTTCATGAATTTGAAGCCATCAAAAGCATGAAAACTAAAACCGAGAACTCAAAAGACGGTGATATCAGATCTGAGATCCGCAGATCCGCACAGTACTCGGTCCTTGTGGAGGCGATACACCATTCCCAAGAAGGACACCAAATCAATCCTCGATTGCCTCAGCTGTGAGTCATGAATTTATGGTGAAAGGTACTCTTCATTAGGCATATAAGTAAGCCACAACTCTAGTGGATAGAATTGTGATATACGACGATGGTATGGTTTATGATAGATTTAATCATAATCTAATCCATGATCCATTTAAGCCATGCTTGCAGTAGCGTATAAGACAATATATTGCTAGTGTTTATGACTTAGAAAAGTTGATGTTGTAACCATAAATTCGTTCAATATCCCAAAAAAAAGAATATAACAAATACAACTATCATGTGACAACAACTACCCATCATTCCAGAAAAAAACAAGGTTGATCAACTATATAAATCAACTATAAATCCTCATCTTCTATCCCTATCCCCGCTGCATCATCGATCTCAGCCACCGTTGCGGCTCCAGGACGTCGCTTTGCCTGGCAACGGATGGCATGATTTCACCATGAAACCCCGGGGGATTTCACCATGTTAAAAAGTTGGTGAAAAATTGATCATCTTGACCATGTTGATATAAAAGTGGGTGTTGAACTCCAGTTGCGAAAATAAACTATACAGGATATTGGAACTAAATCTGGCTGAAGAATGATTCACTAACCTCAACATAGTTGTTTGAATGTTGGACCAGTTGTGGATGGTTCCCCGAATCCTAATCATCATTCCAGCGACGTCACAACATGAAGTCATGATCAAATTCATCCAAACTAAGTATGGCTATGGGTCAAAACCTATGGAATGTGGTAAAGACGGTAAAGCATCCCCAAAATCACCATAACTGGGTTTTCTAAACCATCCCCAAATGGGTTTATGGCATTGGGTTTCCATGGGTTTCCCACATTTTTTCCCAGTGCGGCTCGGTTCGCTTCTCTTCTGTGCGGCCAAAGCTGCAAGGAATCTCCGATTTCCCGCAGAGAGTCAATGGAATCGCAGGCCAACACCTTTGTTGGAAGGCTGAAGTTGGGATGTTGAGGGAATAGTAGGGATATCATCCAACAATACATGGCGATTTTGCCGGATATTAATCACTGTGAGGAATTTGATGATGACTATATTTGAATATGTCTTTTTCAGTTGAATCTACATTCTTGGCTCCATCCTCCTCTTTTTATGGTTGCCCTATCTCATGCTTCAGTGGACTAGCTGCTCCCCATTTGCAGAGAATATGTTCGCACTGTCATGGTGCCTTCCAGCACAACACCCCTCCAGGAGATGGAACAGTTGGAATCACTCCATGTCTCTCTATATCCTTTGGCCCGTGATCATGGCAGGCTGGAAAACCCATATGATGTTCCAATCCAAACACTTCGAAATGATGATTTTCCTTTGACATGGCTTGCAGTTATGTTTCTATCTTACGTTTATATCGGGCTGTAATTGTGACATCACTGGGGCGGCCGCCAGGGGTCTCATGGTCCTGGGGACGCTGGAGGGGAAATGTCCGACAGCGACTGGCAAAGTGGGGTATCGGGTATGGAATCTGCCATGAATCTACAATGACACGTTCCAGTGGTAGGGGCTTGCAACCATTTCCTAATGGCTCATCCCATTGGTTGCCAACAGCCTGAGGAAGTTTGTGGAGTCATGTGAATCATGTGGTAAATCCATCCAACCCTCCCAAAAAAAACAATCGTGTGTTTCTACAATCCATCCAAACACAGTTTGGGATTCCACCAAGAGGTGATTTTCCATCAACCACCCCCAAAAGAAAAAGAACCATACATGAAAAGGAGGCACACATCTGAAAATAAGGATGAGGTACCCCATTCCATCCAGTGGTTAATAATCATATTCCCGTTCAGATAATAACTGGGATGTCAATCCCTCATGTTCAATCCACATCGCTGGGCGCCGCCACTGGTAGAAGATGTCGGCAATAGTCTCCATCAAGGACCGTAACGCCTGGAAAGGTGGGAAACTAGAAACGCCAAAGCAAGGGTAGCTTCCACAACGGACCAATCAATGAACAAAGGAATTGTTGGTATAGTAAAATATAATGTGGTAAACCCAATGCCATAGACTCATAAACCTATCATTTGGGGATGGTCTTTCGCAAGGAATCTATGTAGATCTTGGGGATGGTTTATAGCATTGGGTTTTGACTATATTGCAGTCCGACATGCGTTGGGAATGACTCATACTGTCTCACGACAGAGTGGGGAGTGGGCCGCGTTTGCTTGGACTTGCGACCCATCTTCATGTGTGAAAAGGTCATTGAACTCAATCAGTCCAGAAGTTGAACACTTTTGCAGAATACAGTTTGACATGTGAAATTGTGCCTCTCATTTACAAACATGACAACATTGGTTGCTTTTGGAAACAACCACCCATTTTGGGGTACAAGCAACTTTGATCTCGCCTCTTGGGGCTGCCTTAACTCGAAGTACGCCTGGGGCGATGGGCAGTTGGCATCCTGGGTTGAGGGACATGTACAACCTGGCATTTCTGGGTTGCAAAATGACAACTTTATGACAACATAGACATGGATAGACTTGAATGGACTGTAAAATTCTGATTGATGGACTCTAATCATCAAAAAAAAACATGAACATACATGAAAGATCCACTTTAGACACGTGCCGCCATGACCGGCGCCAACTGGAGCAATGCCCCAACCCCGAACAGTTCAACCTTCCGCTCAGCACCTATGCCAACAGCACTCTTGGAGGTCAGGCCGTTTGCAGGCCCACAAAAAGCTTGCTTTTGGGAATGACCAAACAAAGGTTGATGATGTAGATTAATTGTCCTTCCTGAACACGATACATGGTAAGGTCAGCCATTAAGTTGATACAATCTGCTTGGGGTGGCACTTGGCAATCTACAGCCGGACCCAGCACTACCAGCCGGACCTCAAAACACTGATGCTCCATTTGCGAGACCTCCAAGATGTAGGCACTTGCCTCCAGTGGCCGAAGTATGACCCATTACTCAATGGACTATCTATCCTTTGCAAGTCTTCCACATGTCGGACTGGTGGTTAAGATTTAGGCTTTTCGTTTGACCCCAACCACTGCAACTGGTTGAATGGGACCATCATTAATAGGTGATGTGGGGCCATGATCGACCCCTATGTTTGGTGGTGAATCACCAGGCCAGGCCTGTCGTGTCGCCGGCGCCAACCTTGGTCACGCTTGGCCATGGGCGGTTGTTCGCTGGGGGCTCTAAGGTGGACTCAGATGCACATGGGCTCCCATTTGGATAGATTTCGCAGAAACTTTGTTGTACCCCAAATTCGAATATGTTTGACATATTTTCACCCGGATTCATTTTTGACACCTGTGAACCAATATTGCCATTGTCTCAAAGGTCAGAATTTCATTTTAATCCACCTTTGGGTTTGTGCGAAAATATTGTACCCCTAAATCCACTGGTTTATTATTATCATGCTCCCTATTAAAATGGCTGCTCACGTTTTCATTTCCGGCTTAAACAAATTGGGGTATACCCTCTGGTTATTTAACATAGCCATGGAAAATCCTCGAAGTAAATGGAGGTTTCGTTCGCTGGGAAAATCATCCAAAATTTGCCAGCTATTCCATGGACATGTTAGTCATAACCAGAGGGTACCACTTTTCTAGACACACCTAGACCTTTTAACTTCGTGATCCACTGGGTGATCTCTACTGATTCATCTCCAAGTCTTTGTGGACGATGGACCTGGGAGGGGCTGGCGGGGGGAGGCCAGAGAAGCATAGCTCCAATGCATGGATAAATTGAACAAACATTTTGCAAACCAAGGATTGAACAAAAGGTATATTCATGTCTTCAATTTCTGTCAAACTGATTCATAACACACATAACTTCAAAACAGAATGGCACAGTTGATATGGACCATACGGCTGATATCGGATCACACTTACACGTTAAAGAGACTGTGAAATTGACCTTGTAGATGGAGGAAAGCATTGGCGAGAAACCGTGTTGCACACAGGACCTCCTCCTTCAACAAGTGAGATCATAGCTACTGCTCCGAAAGACATGGAAAGGCTCTCCGCTCGTGCTCGCACTCAATGGTGGACATCGCTGAGAACTGTCTTCATTCCTTTTAACTTGACCTGCATTTTCTGCGAGACTGAGCTTAGATAGGGGTTTGTCTGAAAATATACCCCTGAATCCACTGGTTAATCATCATTTCCCCATAGTTTTCCCCATATTTTTCCAGAACGGCCGCTCCTGGGGGGGTGATTTTTGCTCCAAAAATGCTATAAAATAGTGGTATTTGCAGTGTTTTGTGACTAAACCCCCTCTCTATTTTTCGCCTATATTGTTCACGTCATTCAAATGGGGTAAACTTGGCAAACCTCCCAAATCTCAGCTCTCCACTGCAGATGGGTCGAGACCTGAAGCAGAAATTGAGGGGGCCCCATCATTTTGATGGCTATACATCACTTCTAAATGATATATCAATATAGTTTTACCATGTTTTACCAAATTGAATCAAATTGATGCTTACATACCAAATTGATGAGATTTCTTGTTTTTTCCAAAATGAAGTAACCCGATGTATCACTTATGATAAGTGATTGGTAAAACATGTATAAAACCACCTTCGAAACCAACATTTATCACAGTTCCGAATGTCCTTGCAATTGTAAACGGGGCCCGCACAACTCCAGTTCAGTACAAGGCAAAGCCCCAGGTATGGGTTCCAATTAAATATCTGGTGGTATCATGTGGTACCAGAAGAAGCTCATCTCCACATGTTTTTAAGACAAAGTCTTCACTCTGCAACCCTCATGATGCAAATGCCCATGTGCTTATCCCGCTGTCGATATCTTAACCGGGATCTCTTCCATGTTTTCCCCAAAAGGGAACATCAGTGCATGGTGCTCGCCCAAGAATAGGACTAGCAAAGTAGGAAAAGTCAAGGCTACAGGGCAACCTGGCTGTGTAAATTCTCGATGCGCATTTCGAGGGTCCCCAAGCTACACAGGCATACAAATACACACACATCAGGTTTATGGCAGTTTATGGTGTAGATCTCAGGACCCATGGCGACTCACCCTGAATGTCGATTCGTATCAAATACCATTCCATCGCTGGTCTTTGATACTCTTGGCTCAACAGTTCACGTTTAGCTGGGAGATAAACCATTCTACCCTTTTGTACCACAAAACAAACACACAATCCATCTCACCATATTCTCCCGTTTCCCCCTATCAACATGAACATGGCCAACACTTAAACTATGGTCACCTATCCGTCGCTAAACACCATCCACCCATCATCCAATTGATTCTTCCACCATCTTTGGTTGGCTTGACATAGTGTATCACAATTTTTGATATCTTTATAAAACTTAATCAGTTAAACTTTCAACTTTAAGTAGATGATACAGTATCCCACCAAAAAGATGGCTTTAACCATCCATGAAGTTCACCATATATCACCAACATGAAGTTCACTTTTCAACCACCCATCAGCTCCCCATCCGCTGATCCCTGGGCATCCCCGGCTGGAAGGGTCAGGAGCTTCAGCCGGAGATGCACGAAGAAACCTTCCAATTCCTCCAGGGTCACCTGGGAAAACACGTCGAAGTCATCGGAAAAATCCTGGGGAAATCATTGGGAAAATGGAGATCAATGGGGACAAAATGGTGATTTAATGGGATTTGATGGTGATTTAATGGCAATTTACTGGGAATTTATGGGGAGAATGGAGATATGATTGAATGATTCAACGGACGGGTTGTTTCAAAACGGGGGATGCCCTCTGGTAGTCTAACATTGCCATGAAAAAATGTTACGTCATTATCCGTGGTTCATGACTAATGGAAATGTCAGGAAGAATTGAGGAAACGACTGGAAGATCCCAAGGAAAGGTACGGAAAACTGAACAGTTTCTGTTTTCTGGGTTGGTAATCTTCTCAACTGCAACTGGGATTTCTTGTTTTTTTGGGTAAGGGAGAATCTGAGTCACTGGAACCTGCAGATCTACATATAGAGCATTGTGAGAACGTACTCACCTTCTGGAATGCTTCACTGCAGGAAAAGAACAACCCACCTGCGGTTCCCATAGACCCATTCTTCTTGGATATCTCACCATTTTGGCTCGTTTACTAAATCTCATTCAATATCATTGGACATCATTGTGTCTGGATGCTTCTGGCTGAAATCCCCTTTTTGATGGGTTGCTACCCCAGTTCTTTAAGTACGTAGAATCGAAATTTGTATTGGCAAAAAAACATGTCCGTCAAAAGCTGAGCATGCCCACGGCATACGTTTCATGGATGTCCAATCGCTGGTGCAGCAGTGAAAGCAGTGGCCTGTACCGTTTGCGGCACGGACAACGTGCGTGTGTCTTCTGGAATAATCTAAAGTCGCAAATGAAATGATATTATGTATGATGATATATAATGAATAGATTTCAGGACCAAACTTGACAAAACAGTGGATTCCAGGCCATTTTCAACGGAGTTTGGGTATAATGTCAACTCCGGACTAGTAAAGACGGGGCTGTTTAATTGGGGGTTATCAGTTTAGTAGCAAATCGTAACTTTTTGGGGGGCCCTCCAGTCAACCATTTAGTCATCCAGGCTTTAGGAATCCAGCGTTGACATTGATCATGATGAGTAAGAGTGGTAACCCTGGCTTCTCTAACATATGACCCCTCTGAATCCCAAATCATGGTTTAATCATTTAATCATGGTTTATTCATGAGCTAAAACTGATTAAGGGATTACTATGATGTGATAATGGATTATCAATACCCCAAATAACTTATTCTTGGTATGACCACAAATATCCACAAATCATGGTTTCTTAATCCAAACAAACCCAAACAGACCCTCAAGCTCCGGCCTGTAACTTGCGGCCGCCGCTTTAAACTGACTGTAGAAGACCTCCAGCATTGAATCACAGGAAATGCCACTGCCAAGGAGCAATCAGAAACACATACCCACTGTATGGGGATGGGGCAACACCCTGTACCTCAGGATTTTCCAAAAATGGCTGCACATGGATGTTCATTCCCCCCAAATGTGGTAACACAGGTCTTGACCTATCCCCAGATGGATGTGTCTGGACATACCAGTATCCATTTTGAGAATATATATAGCTGGCAAAGTCTTGCATATATAGTTGGCTGGTCAAGTTGCACTGATTCTCGATTGAATACTCATTTGTTGCTCATTAAATCTTTGATGGAACAGAACATCACGTTGTGCTAATATATAAAACATCAAATAGATTCCATGCTTCTTGTTTGTGCAAATAAAGGAACAATAACCTCCTCATTCATTGCTAGGTCAACTTCTTCGCATGTTATCCCAACCGCAGAAGGTCCACATGCTGAAAGACGGCCCAATCCCAAGCGATGCCGACGCCAACAGACCTGCGTTTGCACAGATCCTCCATCTTTCAGCTGCTGCTCCACCTGAAATCTGGGACATACCTGGCAGCAACCTTTTGTTTGGCTACCTGATACACAAAAAATGATATATCATGTTAAATAATCATACATACACATGATATATGTATTTATATACATATCATCTCCAGAATCCCAAGATATTTCGGCTATGATCATTTTTGGTGACCTGACGGGAGAACTGAGACCTCCCAGCACCACAAAGCGCGTTCACTGAGACATCCACTTGTGCCAAACTCTTTTCCAAACTTCTCTGGACAGTTGAGCCTCAGTTTCTTCAGTAACATCTTCATGTTAGGAAAACAAAACATGGAATCAATGTCTCTTAAAGTGTGCAAGGCATCAAACATGAAGATACCTTCCAAACCTATCAGTTGCAGCTGCTTCATCATTCTCAATCTTGGATGTCTACAAGTGGAACTATTTCGAAATTGCTCTGGCGCGGCATTGCGTTCTCAAGTTGGCATGAATTTGTAGCACCAAGATTTTGTCTGGTCCATGGCAAGTACGTTTTTGCCCAAACATATGGGGTGGACTCCAAACCCTTTCTGCTGTATCTGCTAGACCTTTCTTGGACATTCTTTTATTCATGTCCCCATCTTGTGTCTTGTCGGCAGGTATGGTGTGTCACAATGCAGAATCTTTGGGCCACCCAGAGTTTGATGGCCTAGAACCATCTGGAACCCATGAAAGGTCAGAGACTCTTCATGAAAACATCATTGGGTGGGAATGTTTACGATGCTTCCAGTGAGCTGCTGTGAATATGTCCTATCCATACTGTAGGGGCAACAGCAGCTATGAATGCTCTTGACATCTTGACTCGTACAGCAACATCGGGATGGATTGACAGTTGGCACACAAAAACTATGGAAGAGTTAATAATTGGTACAAGGAAGAGGGAAATACAGATAGGAGCACCAAGAGAATTACATCAGAAAACAAACGACCAGTTCACCTGTGGGGCTCCAGTAACCCAAGACCCAAGGTATTTCGGCGTCCCAACGCAGCGCCAAACAGGCCCTGTTGCGAAGATGCTCAAACCTCGAAGCCGGCTGCGAGCTCTACGTCCAAAGCCACCGCGGTGTCCGGTTTGAATTTTGGCCAAAATCAACAACAAACACAACAAGAATGTTGGTGCTTGCAGATGAAGATGAAACATGGCCCATGGCACCACACGACTCAGAAGCACTGCAGGCACTGCATTTTTTTCAGTTTATGATCTATGTGTATCTTTCAAATTCACGTCTTCTGATTCTGAGCTGATCTTACACTTTTCAGAACTTGTATCTTGCTAAAACAAGTTTATGGCCGTATTGTTCGAATGTTTTGCACCTGCAACACGCACAGCTCACATGATCTCACGTGAATGGGCGGTGAATGTCCATCGTCACTCTCTAGAACCTTGTCACAGTGCCCCTTGGGTTCTACAGCAGCATTTCATTAAGATACCATTTTCAGGTAGGTCAGATTCAAATTCACCACTTTAAGTAGAGCTTGGACCCAACATACTAGTAGCCAACAATCCAAAAGCACACTAAATCACTAGTCACATCGTGAGACAACGGATTGAGTTCCCAGCTGATGTGTATATGGTTGCGCTTGACCTCAGAAGCCACTTGAGGTCACCAACAGTTGCTGGATATAGCCTATATATACCAATATCCCAATTACACCACAGCAGGGCATATCCACAGCCGTTGTTGGCTCTTTCTGATTGCAGTTGGCCATATTCACATGTCTATTCTGTGTCTCCCCAGCGGACCCCTGAAACATTCAAACAACATACCGCATCTACCGTACCCGGGTAAAGGTTGACATGGCGCGAAGAA
Organism: Symbiodinium sp. clade C Y103; assembly: GCA_003297045.1. Lineage (NCBI taxonomy): Eukaryota > Dinophyceae > Suessiales > Symbiodiniaceae > Cladocopium > Cladocopium sp. clade C. The sequence continues at coordinate 56,648 of BGPT01002146.1, read as the reverse complement.
ATTGTGCTGCAAAACCTGAGTGATTTCGTTGCTCTAAGCGCCGGGCAAAAGTCTGGGTGCAGCTCCAAAAAGCTCAAAGACCCATCGATCTGATCCAAGACCTGTGGGGGAGTCTGGGCTTGATGGGGGATGGCAACGGTTCACACACAAGTATGGCATGTAAGTACAGAATGGGACAATTTGGATTTTTGACAAAACAAAATGTGTGAGGCTAGTTGTATACGATTGCACAGTCATAGATCATCTTTTTGGTATGAGAGACCCACAAATGGAGCAGCCTGTCTTAGCATCGAACTAATTATCCTTCTTCGGGGTGCAAACAACATATGATACTGAAGCTATAGAAAATCAATGCGGCAAAGTATAGACAACAACTCCGAGATATCATCACAATGTCAACCGACACGGTGTTTTTTGGCGCAATTTTCAGATCTATCTTGCTTCATGCCCCATCGCTGTTGGTTCTTTGTCACATGTTCATCTGGCATACTCCACATGTACACCAAAAATGCATTTGCACAGTTGTCACATGTTGAAAAAACATTAGGGATACACCATTGGATCAAAGAAACCCATTTATGAATCCCTATGAATTCCCATTGTTTGTTGATGAACAAATAATTCATATCCATCAAAACATCGACAAACACATCACGACAGGCACCGTGGCAAGGTCCGAACCACTGGACCTTGGCAGAGAAAAAAAGTGCGTTGTGGTTCAAGCAACGATGGAAAGCCCATGGTTCCAAGGGAAGACCCAGATCTCAGATTTCCCTCAAGAGATGATGTTGAGGATCATGTTGAACTGATCAATATCAATGAGGATTAATAACTTATATCGGACAATGTTTACATATGTTTACCCTCTGGTTAGTTCACTGTCGCAGAAAATCACCATTGTTTTTCTTTGTAAATCATCATGTTTATCATGTATTTCTATGGGCCATTTTCCATAGCACACTTATAAATAACCAAAGGGCAACTAATGGATAATGTTCAACGTTAACCACTAGTTCAACGATGTAGAGGATAATGTTCAATCAATTCTATATAGTTCCGACCAACGTCCTGCAACTGCAAAAATGCTCCAACAAATATCACAAATAGCGGCAACCAGTTGATTGGAAAACCTTGAAACTTTGACCCCTAGCCGCATTAAAGTATCCACCAGTATCCTATCACATCGCTAGAGATTTGCAGAAATTCCAGGGTCTGAGCCACGTCGTTGAGCCTCTCAACTGGGAATCCAGGCGAAGTTGAGGTCCCAGTCTGAGTGAAGTGTCAGGATACCATGGGACGGCCATGCCATGGTCAAGTTGTATGGGATAATATCTGGTAGGGTCATCCCACCAATGGGATTCCAAACATCATGGGTATATATTGACCCTCATTCATGAGACATAGGGGAATGATTAGCACCTTTATGAGATAATCAACCACATTTTTGAGCATGGTGCCATATTCTACCCGCCAGCTGACAACCGTCCAGAATCTTTCAGGCCCAAAGCCATTGTGTCCCCAGGTGATTCTCAGAGAGACTAAAGACAATTTGGGAAAATTAACATGGGAACCAGCAAATTTTGACCTTTTTTTTCCTGCCGGCTGTTGAGTTCCTTGATGTTCCTTCCAGGTCAGTTTTAAGGCATTCCCGGCTCCCCTGCTAAAAGCTTAACTTCTAGTGTGGGTGGTCATGTATATGCTACCATTGTCCTCCAAAAAGTCAACAAAAGCCACGGGAATGTCTTGAAACCACCGTGTAGAGATCACTTTTCAAAGCCATGGGAATTCTTAAGATGTTCTCATAGAATATGCGAAGCTCAGCCATGAATCTACCACCAGTCGGCTCAGGTCGCGGCTGCAAGGAGACCATTTGCCGATTGGTGATCCAGCATACACCTCGCTGTTGATTTCAGACGGTTTAAGAACATCTACTGGTTCAAAAATTGAAAACCTCTACAATTTGGCAGCTATAAAGAAGCAGAACAATAAGAACTGCACTGCATATGCTGAAGTCCTCAGATTCAAGGCATACCCAAAAAACTGTTGAGGGTATCTGGTACGTTTTAGAAAAAAAATATCATGTTCCATGGATTTGTTTACTTCCCAATTGTTTTCTTGTGTTTTTTTCCCGGCAAAAAGGCGAATGTTCCTGAGCCAAAACTCTCTCATGGCCGCGCTTCTTTTGGGCTTCCCCCACGCCACATCGGCCACGCGGTCGAAGTAGTCAAGACGTTCAGCCAACGCCTCGCAGCTCCGCTGGGTCAAGCGTCCAGAGGTCACGGCCACAAAAACTGGGGATACAACTGATACAACCAGCTATAAATGATGGACAATCAGGGCATCTAACCTGTAGAATCATGATTGAACAAACAAGAGTAGGCAGCAACAGTGGATTTTGGAAGGGGACAGAACTTGGACATTTTGAGGAAGAAAATATGATATGATCGATAACAATGATGAAAAGAACTAGTCTGGTCAAAAGAGCCTCAAAGCAGTTGATAGAGCAAGACATGGAGATGGGCGTATTCCCTCACCTTGAGCTTTCCATTATGAGACCTTGTGAGATTCTCAATGATCATTGTCCATTATCTATCATTGTCAAATAAATTCACCTTGAGATTGTGAGCTGATGAAGAATAATGGACCTAGTTAATAGATGGTAATGGATGATAGTGAGCCCATCAACCCTTGGATGTATACCCTCTGGTAATTTACCATAACAACGGACAATCACCATTTTTAATGGGAAAATCCACTATAAATGCCATTTTGAATAGCTATGTTAGTTCACCAAAGGGTAATTGTTGCAATGGAGCTATTAGCCATTGACTTTCATCATCCCAGCCTCGGCTTCAGCCGCCAAACGCTCTTGGTCCTGCGCTGTGGTGATCTGCGGTGCCAAGTCATGTTAAACATCTATCACGTTTGTTGTTATGATTATTTACATGACTATTTACATGACTATTAACATGACTATCAACATCACTATTAACATTCTATAAGTGACTATTGTTAACAACATATGTTTAACGTGACTATTGACAAAAACCGTAGGCTGGACTTCCAGGGTTAGCGTTGCTTGATGCTAGCTAGTTGAATCAGCTCTTGTAGGGCTCAAATTTGGCCTGTATTCGACATCTTCTGAAGGAATCGGGGCACTGATTTGCCCGGCTTGCGCCATATATCACACCTCAACTTCCACCTGTAGAAGTTGCAAGTAGAACTTCGTTGCAGCCCAGTTTCCCACTAAGCCACACATCCGGAGGATAAACGGGGCCTGCACCATTTGTTCACATTCCTTGTGCAGGGCAGTGGTTTTTCGGAGCACCTGCGATGTGGACTCAGCAAGGATCCAAACATCTCATGGGGTTTTGGGATAGAAAGACATGGGTCTGGAAATCATCCCGAGATGTGTAAGATTGAAACCAAAATGGCTTTCCACATTGCATTATCACATTGAAATACATTGGATTTGCAAATTTTCGACATGTCCAAGTAAAACACGTATATGTTCATGGAAGTGCTCACTGTCCAGAGATGCCTCCTGCGATGCATGTCCCAAAATCTGGGGCTGCGAATCATCAAACACATGTGATCTGAGTGCAGTTGCTCGAGGCACATTCCATCACTTTCCATTGCTGTTCCCATCATTACAATGGAATACCATGCCACCAAGCATGCACCAATAGGTTGCAGCTCAAAGTTTGTTGAACCCCAGAACCTAGTAAGTATAACAATTCACAATACACAATAACACAATATAGATCAATATAGTATTCCTAAAACAAACAGAACGATTCACAATTCCTATCAGTGGCAACTTTTTTGAACCAAAACCCAGGCGGATTTTTGCTGCCTCACACCGTTGCCGATCCAACTCTTTTAGCTGTCCCAGCACGGTATCAAGCCTGAGGTGACGTGGCAGTTGTTGGGTATGGTGCGGGTATGACAGGGATATGGGTCACATCTAAAAAGGCGGGGACAACTAAACAATCCCATAATGAACGTTCATCTAGTTGCCCATAAAAAGATGCAAAATTTATGGGACCCATCCCCTATTTTCAAACAGATCCGTATAATCTGACCGTGGCTACCAGATGCTACCAGCCTGCTGGAGGTTTGAGTGCCCCACTCCTCACAAGCAGAGTTGCAGATCTCTTGCACTTGACAAATCCTGCGCCAGCTGTGCGCTGTGTGATGACCGGAAGGGAAATTCAGATGACTTTAGGATGTCGAAATACACTTCAGGTCTTAGGAAAACAACGAATTGATCAGGAAGATTTTGTCATGTGCGAACATCTTTATGCATCATGCATACAGGTTTTGCAACCCATTCCATACTATGTCGAATCCAATGTTCCAAGTCTGGGCATTTGCCCCAATATTCAAAGAAACGTCCAATTCCAGTATCAGGTGGGAGGTGTTCGCCAGTTGCACTGATCGGAGTAATGTTGAACAACAATCAACATGCCAAATCTACGGAACATTGATGAACACATGTTGATATCACCAAGTTGTCCCTCTTGCAATCAAAATTTATCTATAAGCCTATAAATCCTACAATAGGTGGGAGCGACTCAGAACAATCCCATCCCTCTAATATTAAGTAACCCGCAGAAATCATTTTTGTGTGTTGGGATTAACTTAACACACATTTGGGACCATGCAATTGGGGTGCTGAAAATTGAGAGGGGCTTGCTGTGGACGCGAGATTTTGGATTATCCTGCATCTTTTGGACAATATTTCGGGTATGGGATTATCTACCCACTATTTTGGTCCCATCATCAGTGCACATCCGCCCATCATCCGCTCCATTGCCAGCGCCCTCGACGCTTTGACGCCTGGATGAGACATCCAGTGATGCCCACAGTTCACGAGGAACCAACAAACAAGGGAAAAGGGGGGTGAAATGGATGGAACCAACAATCTTAGGGCTTTTTCAATGAATCAAGATAGATCAACCCACATAGGGTGAACTTGACCACTCAAAAAGGAGGATTTAAGCAGTCAGACATGCATGCGGACACTAGGTAACAGAGGCCCTCTGGTCAATGAGATCAAGTGCATAGCCTGGAGCTGGAAAGCAACCAAAGCAAATTAAATATGGGTTTGTCTGAAAATAGAGTACCTCGATTCTGATGGATTCTCAACATTATCCCCATCAAATGGCCATTGGTGGAGATACCCCATTTTTAGACACAATCTTATTGCTGATGTTTTCTCTCCTTCAAAACTTGAGGGGTAGGCCCAGCCCACTTCTTTCGGCGCGCTCCAAGGAATAAGATCATGAGGATATTGGTCAAATTTGAAAACCCCCAATAATTGGACATAAAATTACAAACCAAACAGAATGACAAACGTCATAATTTTATCTGGGAAACTTGAGGAGTCTCGCACTAGATTTTTGAAATGTGGTCTTAAATGATAAACTCTGATAAGATGAAAAACATGTAGACATATGATTACATGCATCTAAACCAATTTGACTCCTGTTTCTTGGATCCCTCCGAAGCTTCCAGGCCTTCAACCGGCGGTTCCCCCGGCCTCCTGCTGCAAATGTCGATGCCGCACCGACTGCCAGTGCTTATGAAAGGCCTGGCATCGACTCGTGGCTCCAACCAGGGGAGGTTGCTACCAATTGTCCAAATTCCCAGAGATTGGAAAAAGAAACGAACAATGCATAGTATTGTTGATGGTTAAACCACCCAAAATTGGCTGGCAGTGTGCCTCAGTTTTGGACAAACCCATAAAATGTTTGACATCTCAATTTTTGTGGATAAAAAAACGCCAACTTTGATGACACCCATAAGGTCCCCACTGGTGCAATATTTCCTTTGAAATCCGGGGCGAATGTGATGCCGTCACCTCGAAACTGTTGCCCTTCTCAGCATCTACTGCCTCCTGCAGACTACCTGAGTTTGAAGACCGCCGGATTTTTGGTGGACGCCCATAAGAGGAGAAAACCCTGGGAAAACTGATGTTTGAATTGATTTATGGTACAAACATTCAGCTGATTCCGCTCAGTCTAATTTCGGAGTACGGAAAGGAAAGGATTGTTGGACTGAATGTCAATGTATCAATTTCTTGGGAGTAACAATTTCGCGAATTCAACAAGCATGGGTGCTATCATACGACCCGGGTGATAAGCCGAGTCCTGAGCCCTATCTAAGCAAACATATTGAAAGTAGAGTCCAATGGAAATTGCTGAGAACATTGGAAGTAGTAACTGGTTAGTAGCTGGGATAAGCTGGCGCATATCAATATGCAGTCATACAGGAAGGGGCGCCCAAATTACACGTTGCTCTAAAACCCATCTAGTCATAGATATATCCACCATCAATCCTGGTTAGCCTAGTTATAAGCAAAACTAGCTAAATAGGAGGGCCCTTCCTGCAGTGCATTCTGTTTCTGCACCAGCTATTAGGTCCAGGTGTACCTAAAAGTAAGAGAGACTTCAAGTGGCACAGAGGGCACCGGTTCCAGGCCTGTTGGGTTCGATTCTTTCGCTTCTCAAACTGACAAAAAATAATATTGGGATGGGTTTCCAATGACAGAAAAAACATCAAACATCGCTTGACATTCTACACTTGTTTAAACATCAGCTATGTGTGTCCTCTATGGTTCTGATGCTCCTGGCCGTTCTTCTGCCCAGCGGCTGTTCACGGAGCTGGTCAGCTCATCTAAAAGAGAGACCTGACCTTGGCTGCGTGGTGATGTCATCATCCAAATGTTTGGATGATTGATGTTTGGATGATGATTTCACTATGAAAAATAGGCGTTAAATGGCATATTCTTTGGTTTATAATGGGTTGTAACCAACTATCTCCATTTTAGGTATCTCTGAAAATCTTTCGAGTCCAGCCCAAAAAGTGGTCCATGTTCATGATGACAAAACCAGCATTTTTTTGTGTTAATTACCCCAATTTTCAGACACAACCGTATTTGGATGGAGTTGTTCTGGGGGTACCTAGGACTTCTTGATCGTCTTCGTTCAGCTTGTATTGAAACCAACCTCAAACATTCTCAGTGTTTGGCCGTCTGATCCCTCACCACCCCCGACCCCCGACTGGCCCTGAGTGTTGCAACGCTCCGAGAGCAGCAAGTCGGTGGCCATGCCTAGTGCAATGTGGCAGGAGATAGGCAAGTGATGGATTTCGGAACACACCTCCAACCACACGTCCAACCAAAATTCAAGGTCAAAATTGAGCATATCAGAACGATTTGACAGTTCACTTTTTGCAAGGGAGCTGACTCAATGATTGGGCTAAGGTTCCAATCATAGTTGGACTCTGTCGCCATTACTCTCCATTCCATACGAATTCTTGTTAATTACGTTCTAATTGTTGTGCTGGTTATCTTCTGTTGCTTTGGGTTGCTCCGCCTTGCGCATCAAATTCAATTTGATTTTCATCTAGATACCATTAAATAAAATTAGATACCCATAGTTATCCATTCTTTACACATCCTACTGATCCAACTTCAGATCCCACAAAAAAAGAAACGGGTTTCGTCACGCTGAGCCAAGCAGCCCAGCGACCAGCAAGGAGGTCTGATGCAGGTCTGAGGGATCAGCCATGATAAGTTCTGAAAATAGCGGCAACATGCATCGCCATAGCCTGAAACTGGCGCAAAATGGATTCCGGGTCCAGTCATTGTATCAAAAGTGCAAAAATCGTAAATAGGCCTTGGAAGGGCACAGGTGTTTTTTTTTGCGGCAACTCGCTAAATCATTTGAATAGGTGGTCATTCTGAAGTACATAGGATATGGAGTTCTGAAACATATTCCAACTTCAGACTTCAGTGAGTTCTTCTGACTTTTGCATAAATCAACTCCGGGATGCAAAGCAGATGCAAAGCAGCGCACATATTTTTGGAGTTTTCCAGACATGCTCGCAGAAGTCAAACAATCAAATGGCTGTGGGTCAAAACTTTGGGCTCAAAGAAGCACGAATCTTGATCATAATCGGCAACTTTGATGGATTATGATAGTCCCCAATAGATTGGGAAGTCTGACCCCCCCACAATCATCAATTTTTGTTCAATGTGTGCTTGCCAAACTTTTTGACCCATCCCTAAATGAATTAAGAAGGCATGTTCTTCGAGGAAATGAATTGGCAACGTTGAATTCCGGCAAGAGACAAGTCAACCACGACGGCGCAACATCAGAAGGAAACAGATCCACGTGAAGTCCCCTGACTGAACGTACTTGAAATCAACAAACAGGAAGAAAACCTACCAGGAGTCACTGAAACCTGAATCAACAATCCTGGACATGTTTTAATTTGAAAGCTCCACTGTCATGCCGCACCGACTGCCGGTGAATACCTTGTCGATTTCCAAACAACATATCACTGATGACTGCTGGCGGATTGTGACCCAACAGCTGATCCTGGCTGTGGCCAGCAGGGTTGTGGTTTCCATGTCGCCAAGAAACAGACACCAACAGAATTTCAATGAATTTCAAAGGAGTATCTTCTGGAAAAACGGCGAATGGTTCACTTGTGCTCACTTGCTATCCATCCCAAAGATCTGGGATCCTGAATAATGTGGGCAACCCAATGATAAACGATATTTTTCTTTGGGCGCCCCCCCCTCCGGTTGGAGTCAATGTATGATGTTCAATTTTGGACCGTTCTTGGTTTTCAATACATGCTTCTCCCAAAATGCAACTCCGCGCCCAATAGTAACTGGTAGAGAAAAAAACGACGTTCCTCCAGTTTTTTCAGGTTAGGCGGTTCAAAGAGACGTATGTAAGCGTAGATTTTCTAGTATCAGTCGTTGATTTTTTTCAAGTCGTGGATTGAACTGCAGCTTTTGTCGGGTTGCCACCACTTCACCCCTTGCGCTTTGTTGCCATTAGTGCTTCACTGGTCCTGCCACCACCACTCTCGAATGTGCATTTGGCAATGGAGCGGTGCTGTCCTGCGCATTGGGATCACAGTGATACCGGTATCCCAAAATCCCATGGTTTGCCTCACTTTAGATTGCCATTTCTGTGTTTAATACTAACTACCAAGTTTTGGGGCACCAGATTGGACCATCCATTTGCCCAATGTTCAGCTTCCGTGTACGGAAACCTGTCTGAACGAAGGTCCTCTGTTCTCTGCATATCTCACTAGGGACATCTGGCTTTGTCTGAAGATAGTATAGCCCTGAATCCGTCCATTGGTTGAGCATCTGTTTCCCTAGTGAACAGCTATAGTTGCGGATATACCCCATTTTCAGATCCAGTTCCACCCTTGCCAAAGCCCTGACTTCCAGTGGTCGCATCAATCCTTGGCAGCAGCCTTGGCATCTTTTGCTAGGAGTTCGTCGTCCCACTGGAAGAAGTCGCAGGTGCGGTAGGTGCCTTTCCTCATGGTTCGGAACGGCTGTGTTTGGCGCGGAAAGCCAGGAAGAACCAGCAGGCTTGGTGGGGGAAACCAAGAATGAGATGGCAAGCATAGAGGCGTGCATCAATTGCTGTGGACATCCTAGGATCATAATATGCTCAGACGTCGACTCAAACATGAAGCGTTGGCAAAAAGTCGGAGGCCTCTGCAGCTTCTAAGTGTCATTTCACAACAAACTTAGGTGACTCACTAGCTACGAGTACCTCAGGACCTCGTATCCGAAATATAACTATGGATATTAGTTGCTTTCTTCAGCAGCAGTAAAGAGATACCAGGATGGCCATGATATAGGTGATCTCTGTAGCTAGGTGCAGCTATAGTAAAGACCATCATAAAGATGCAATCTTGATCGTTTTCTTGATAGATCGTCCCCTTACAAAATAATGTTGCTGTCAAAAAGAACCGCCCCACACCCGCCAAAGGCTTCAAACCAAGTCTCTTGACACGTGGATTCCTGCAGGACCAGAAATATCGTCCCCGATTATCTGAAGCTTTCAACACCTGAGATTCCCACCCAAACGGAAAACATCAGGGAAAGTGAATTCATGGGTCAATTCATCCAGACGGTGTTTAAATTGCGACATCAAGAACAGCAAAAAGAAACTTGAAAGCAATCGATACATGCAAAACATGGTAAAATCTCATTTCATTGGATTGGTATAAGGGAAAATCTACAGGAAACCAGTGTTTTTCCTATAAAATATGGAGGTTTCGTGTAAAATTTCCCTTAAACCAATCCAATGATCATTGATTCTCTGATCAGAACAGAGTGCCATTTCATTTACCCGGAATCATGGCCGACGGCGATGATGGGATCCCCCACGGGTTTCAAGTCCGCCTTGCGGCCGCAGTGGCACATGGGCTTTCGCGCTGCCACGGCACCCACCTGGTTTGGGAGAAGTCCGTGAAACAAATGGTGATTCAGCCAGAGATAAATGCAGAATTTTAAATGATTTAAGGCATTTAGGTCATAAATATTCATAAATCATAAATGGAATTTACCCTATAGTTGGCTTTGTTTCAGAAAGGGGACTTACCCCCAAGTGGCGTTCTGAAAATTGTCGAGGCTTTCGACCTCTTCCTGTGTCAAGGGACGGATTTCCGAAAGGTGAAGTTCAGCCGCGCCGGGCCGCTGATGCTGTGCGACGTGAGGCCCTTGTCTTTGGGAACCTGACACAAGAGGGGGATGGTTCGGATGGTTGTCATTGGATCGGTTCCCTTGGGAAAATCTAGAGGAAAGCAGCTAGTTTGGGAAATTTCTGGCTTTTCAGAACATATTCCTTGTCATCCAATTCTAGCAGGTCGTGGATCAACTCAGACTCCAGCAGAATGCTTCACCCATCCCACAAATGCAAATTCCAATCCATCTCATGACAATATCTTCATTTTTGAGCAACATGGACCAAACAGCCTTTGAATCACAAATATGATTTCAAATTGTGAATCTGTCGGAATTAAAAAAACGCAGAAATATAGGGTGCAATGCCCATTCACATTGCCTAGCACAATCTATCAGCGATCTATATCCCCACCCAAAACCAATTCCTTAATCAATTGGTATTCAATATTCCTAAGTAAATCGACCAATCACCACTTTCCTTCTTAACATGGTCACAACATGAGACTTAATCCTAACCTTGTTCAGAGACATCCACAGCACGTCTGCAGGCCTCATGGCGCCAGAATTCTTGGAAACCTTCCCAGCACACCAGCAGCGAGTTGTGTGGCAAACGGATGCTGAAGGAGGTGATGCGCCCACCACCTGGGGATTGATCGTTGTGCTGATTGGTTGGCGATTTTCCAGATATTGAAGTATCAACTTTGGGGGGCACTAATGTTGATCCCATCCCAGTTGCATTTACTAAGCATCAAGCTCTGAGTTCAGTTGTTGACCATTTACTAGAACAATTTTTCAACTATCAGGCCTCATCCCATCAACCTCATTCGAATGAGTTCGAATCAAAACTCAAATTTCTTCATTTCTTTTTTAAAGATCGCCCTCCAGGCTTTGGCCCGAAGTCCTACCAGGGGTAAGCCTGTGTCGGCAGAAAATCGGGATACCGTGACCTCTCGCAATGGAAGCATATCTCTTTGGTTCTCCTAAGCCATTTGGTGGTGGACTCTTCACTGGTGTATTGGATGTTCAACATCATGATCATGACTTTTCGTTGGGATGTCGCATTCCTGACCTTCAGCCTTTCNAAGCCATTTGGTGGTGGACTCTTCACTGGTGTATTGGATGTTCAACATCATGATCATGACTTTTCGTTGGGATGTCGCATTCCTGACCTTCAGCCTTTCATGTTTCTTTCACCAGAGCTCCCCGTTGGCAAAGTCAGCATCTATGATGCCAAGATCAACTCAGCAGATGACATCCTGCTTCTTGAGCCGTGTGATGCAACTTGGTGGTGTGCCGCTGCTTCACCCAATGCGTTTTCCATGAAAATCTTGGAGATTGGAGCTGGTTTTGGGGGCATGGGAATTGGCGCCAGTTTTCTAGGTGGAATCCCCGGAGTTGCTGTAGACCATTCCCCACTTGCCACTTCACATTTGGAGTTCAATACTCATGGTAAAGTTCTCCAATTAGATCTCATGAACTTGGACACAGCCAAGCAGGTCCATCAGACTTTTCAGGAATCACCAGGCACAGGAGCCTTCGGCTTTCCTTGCCAACCACATTCGAGTCAAGGTCTTCGGCTCGGACCAGCTGATGCTAGATTCCATGTTTTTTGGGGAGGCCTTCGTTTGATCTTTTTGACCCAGTGCCAAGCGGCCATCCTCGAATGCGTTCCAGCTGCAGGAGGGCATCCTGACATAGCCCGAGGGTTACAAGCACTTGCGGCAGCAATGAATTGGGACATTCTCCAAGTCTACTTGGATCTTCACGATCAATGGCCAAACCGTCGATCCAGATGGTGGGCGATGTTGCTCCCAAAATCATGGAACACAATTGGGCTTCCTACTTGGTCCCCATGTGACACCTATGTCAGTTGATGTTGGCAGTATCATCCAGACTTGGGGACAATGGTCAGAATCAGATGAAACCGACCTCCAGCTGAGCCAGTATGAATTTGAGGCCTACATGAATCCACTCTATGGTAATGACAAAAGACTTTTGGAGCAGCACGATGTTGCGGCAGCAATTTTGCACTCTTACGGTAATGCATTGTCTTCATGCCCATGCCAATGCCGCATGAATGCTTTTGCCACCAGTGCTTTGATTCAGCGAGGGCTCCGAGGTTTCTTTGTCCAATCACGAGTGACTTGCAATCCTCGATTTCTACACCACCGGGAAATAGCGTTGCTTTTGGGCATCCCTGACTCAGTGAAGTACATGCACTCACCTCGAGCCAATTTGGCTCTTCTTGGATTGGTTGCTTCTCCAATCCAGATGCTTTGGGTCTATGGCCACTTGCTCCAAAACATCTCCAAGGCCCTCCATTGGCGAGCCATGCCTTCAGTTGATGAAATGTTGGAAGCCTACAAAATGGAGCTCCTCAAGCAAACTGCTCATTTGTTTGGATCCATGTCACAGGGGCCACTGCCCATGCTCACTTTGACCTCTGACGATGGCCATGCTTTGACTATTGCGAGCCCTTTTGCCAGCACAGTTGCACAACTGTTGAAAGCAGAGCGGATCACTTTGGACTGGAATGAAGCAGGAGGAATTACTGTAGNCTTTGACTATTGCGAGCCCTTTTGCCAGCACAGTTGCACAACTGTTGAAAGCAGAGCGGATCACTTTGGACTGGAATGAAGCAGGAGGAATTACTGTAGCTGGCCAACGTCTACCACTGCAACAACTGATTGACTCAACGTCCGGTCCCTTTACGCTCCACTCTTGCTTTGGTCCAATTGAGCAAGTTCGACCAGAAGGATTCATCATGTTGGGCATCCAACACGAAGATCAACTGCATGTCATCACATTGCGTGCAGGTCAATTCATCTTTGAAGGTCTTCGACAGCTCGGCATCTATGATGTGAACTTTGTGGTTGATGCCTCAGGCAAGGTCTTTGGTGCTGATTATCGTGTTTGGCGGACACTCAATCTCACCACTTTGAATCCTTCATCTTGGCCTCCAATCACATATNGTTGATGCCTCAGGCAAGGTCTTTGGTGCTGATTATCGTGTTTGGCGGACACTCAATCTCACCACTTTGAATCCTTCATCTTGGCCTCCAATCACATATGGACTTTCACAGACAGCTGGAGGCGACTCACCTGCCGGTGGTCTGAATGATGATCAGATTTGGAAGACTTTGNCCTTCATCTTGGCCTCCAATCACATATGGACTTTCACAGACAGCTGGAGGCGACTCACCTGCCGGTGGTCTGAATGATGATCAGATTTGGAAGACTTTGGCTGCTCTTTTTCCTTGCGAATCACACGGCCTATCACCACTTTTAGTGCATCCACTGACGGCCGCTGCCTTGCTTGAGGGCACTTCATTGTCTTCTACCATCCTTGACTCCCTTCGAGCTGGGCTTCAATCTTCCGATGGCCAGATCTGCTGCATCTTTGCTGCACACAATCATTGGGCTTTGATTTGGGGCATCTCTGGTGATCAACGAGTTCACTGGAGTTACAGTGATGGTTTTTCTGGACTTCTCCGAGCTGAAGCGGGCAAGCTTGCCATTCTCTTGACTGTGGCTTTGGACTTTGCCACTTGGTCCCTGGACTCCTGGCACGTCATCTCTCAGCAAGATGCCTTCACTTGCGGGACCATTGCCATCCTGCATGCTTGCCAACACTGTGGACTTTTTGGACTTCCTTCTCACAGGCAAGTACTGCAGCTACACTCTTGGATTTGCGAGCACTTCACCTCTCAAGGAACACTCCGAGCCAATGGACTTTCGCCGGAGTTGTTCAACAAGTTGGCCACTCTTCTTCAACAACATGGTGTGCCCGCTGAACTGACCAAGGAGAGAACCAAGGCAGTCGTCCAGAAACTCGGAGTGGCTTCGATTCAAGAAGCCTTTGGAGCTCAAAATGTTTGGGCATACCTGAAAGCTGTTGCCAACCGGCCTTCTATTGCCATGCGTCTTGTCTTGCCGGATGAGCTTTCCAATCATGTCAGTGCTTCTGCCTCGTCACGATTTGGGGCCAACATTGACAATGCGAAGACCAAGAAGAAGAAGTCAGAGAAGAAATCACCGCCATCCAGCTTTTCGTTGGATCCTGAGCTTCTCATGCTTTCACCCTCCAGCTTCAAAGATGAAGACGGTGATGTGGTCGCCCAAATCACATTCTCTGAAGTCGAAGCGGAAGCTACTGGAATTGCATTGTGCTCTCCCACACAGGGATACCACTTTGTCCAGATGGACAAATCCATTAGCTCATTGCCTCTTGCCATCCTCTTGACAGAGCGACTTTCTGATGAGAACATGGAAAAGTTCCGAGTGAGTGCCATCACTTTTGCCGCCAAATACAAAGGAACAGGTGAGCCTGTCTTGATCTACGGTGGTTTGAAGAACCTTGGAGACGTTTGTGTCTCTCATCATCTGCCTGGACTTGCAGATCAACCACCACTGGTTGCCACTCAGGTCATCAAAGCTCAGATCTTCCGCGACGAATTCCAGGGAGCATGGGATAGATTGGTGCAATCACCAGTGCGAACTCTCTGCCAGTCAGTCCCATTGCTGCAACTTTGCCCTGGAAAAGATTGTGGCCCTGATTGCCCCAAATCACATGCAGCAGTTGATGAAGACCTCGACTCAGTTCTTTTGGAGATTTGGGCCCGTACTTTCACCAAGCTTGAGGGCGGCAAGATTTCAGCAGCAGAAGCGGCCATCTTTGGAGTTTTCCTCCGCATTCCCCAATCGATTGTGGAAGCTTTGCTCCAATGCAATGTGCCGGGGATCTACTTTGAGCCACGTTCAGATTCCACCAAGGGCCATGATACTCGATATCGAGTCATTTGGTTGCCGGCCAGATCCTATGATCAAGCTGAACATGTTTGCAGAACCACGCTTCATGCCCTGGGTCTTGTCCGAATGCGGAAGAAGTACGGCATTCGCGTGATGGCTGAGCATGAAGAGCACACCTTCAAACAGCTCAAACCAGATGCTACTTGGGTCAACACCCAAGTTCAAAGAGTCTTCCAGCTTTTTCCTTTACCACACGGATTGCAACGAACTGGAGTGATCAAGCTTCTTCAAAGCCTTGATTGGGCTGTGAAGCCGTTGCAACCAGGCAGGGGAAATGCAGACGCCATGTCGTGGCAAGTTGGTGCTTCTACCAGTCCCCCCAAAGATGTGATCACTGGCTTTGGGCGCGAAATTCTCATCACCGAGATCACCAAAGAAGCTAAGCCTCCAAAATTGCCCCAGCTGGTTGCGTCACAGAAAACTCAACAACATCTACGAGCTGAAGCTTCCTCATCAGCGGCACCTTCATCAGCATCCGCTGGCAATGATCCATGGCTCCAACCAGAACAAGACCCTTGGAAAGCTATGTCCAGAAATGCTGGTCCTGGCAAATCACACTTGCAAGAGGTCACTGGTACTCTGCGTGATGAACTCAGCAGCGCCATGCAGCAGAAATTTGAAGAGCTCAAAGTGACTGGCATGGATGTCGATACCTCTGTCACTCAAGCCGCCAATGAGCAGCGCTTTGAAAAGATTGAGACATCCCTGGATGAGATGAAAGCCCAGAATGCCCAATTTACCAATTGGTTTACGAACTTGGGCCAGCAAGTTCAAAGTGCTGAGGCTTCCATTCAAGGAATGCAGTACACTTTGAGCACCCACCAGGCTGACCTTCAGGGACTCCACCATGACATCAAAGGGGTTACTGAGCAAGTTGGGAATGCTGTTCAGAACGCTCTTCAGCATCACAAAGCTGACGTTTCCAGTGATTTGGATGCCAGATTCAATCGCCTAGAAGCCCTCTTTTGTGCGGAGAGGGAGAACAAGAAGCCTCGCAATGAATGACTATATCGAGCCAGACCTGCTTGTGGGCGTGGCAGATCTGTTGGCTCCTCATTTTCTTTGCCCTGGCTTTTTTCAACTTTGATGCGAATTTGCCTCACATTCTGGTTCTTGGCGCCCTGCAGCGCTATTCAATTGCCCCTTGCCGAGCTCTTCGTTCCCAGCGCGGCATCTTCGGATGACTGCGAAATTCGGTCGGGGGCAAATGAACCAGTTTTTGACTTTGAGGCAGCTCCAGCTCCTTGTGAAAGCTGTCGTTCATCTTTTTGGAATGGTGGATTTCGATATGGTGAGGCCTCCCATCCAGGTCCTTATCAAGATCTCGTCATTGGAACTACCAATCCTTCTGGTCTTCGTTCCAAAGAAGCCCTCGCGGTTGGTCAAGGGCCTGGTATTTGGTGCTACTCTGAAACCCAATTATCTGCGTTTACTCAATCTAGCGCTGCAAGAGCTTTGAAGAGAGCTGCACTGGATGACAACCGCTGGCTTCGGCCTTATTTCAGTGCTCCAGCTCCTTTGAGAAGTCGTTCCAATTGGGCAGGTTCTTGGTCTGGTGTCCTGATCACCTCAGACTTCGTCTCTCAGCAACTCTGCATCGATTGGCCTCCGGATATGTGGCAAACAGGCAGAATGGTTGCCACTCTTCATCAAGTTGGTCGACACCAAATTACGGTTGTGGCTCTATATGGTTTTCCTCGGGGCCCGACATGGCCCATGGCCAAACAGCACATGGGGGAGATTCTTGATTTCCTGACACGAACTTTTGTTCTTGGCCATAGTGGCCTCATTGCCATCTGCGGTGATTTCAATTTCAGCCCATTTGAGCTTGAGCAGTTCCATCATTGGAGAGCTGCAGGATGGCATTGTGCTCAGGATTATGCTGCTTTGAAATGGAACCAAACTTGGCAGCCCACATGTAAGGGTGCCACTGAACGCGACCTGATTTGGATGTCACCAGCTTTGACGTCATTGTGTACTGCGGTACGAGTTGATGATGTTTTCCAGGACCATAGCTCAGTTTCGGTCACCATTGCTTTGGATGAAGCTCCCCACCAAATTCTCACATGGCCTCGCCCCCGAGAAATTGATTGGGATATCGTAGATGTGGCGGCTTGGCACAATTCTTGTGCTTCCAGTACCATAGCAGAGTCAGATGATGCGACTACATATCTGAAACACTTCTCTCAGCACTTTGAACAATCTCTTGCGGGCTATGTGGGTCAGTCCGGAGGTTCTCTTTTGCCTGTTCAATGTGGACGAGCACAGCGTCTGGTGCCGGAGAAGCAAACTCTGCATCCTCGATCTTGCAGAGCCAGCCGCCCTGGTGAAGTTGCCCTTCAACATGATTTGGTTGGGACCGCAGTTTTGCAGTGGTTCCGTCAACTGCGGAGGATCCAGTCATATCTCCACGCCATCAAGGCTGGCAAGATGCACTTGGAGGCCATCATTCATCGAACCGAATTATGGACTTCCATCGTTCGAGCTCGTGGCTTCAGTCCCAACTTCCCGGAATGGTGGGATCAACGAGAGCTGCTTCAAGCTATTGGTCCTTTCCCTAGCCGACCTCCTGATGCAGTGCAAGCTGCAGCCATCTATGAGGCCTTTTTGCATGAGTTTCGAGCTTTTGAAAGATGGCATCTCAGTCAGAAGAACCAGCAGATCA